>JAQBSW010004449.1:0-69251 GCA_029291075.1 Eudiplozoon nipponicum | reverse complement strand
TTTCCGGGCCTGGCATCCAAGAGACCCCTTATGGTAGTGACCTAAGGGCCTCTACAAAAAATGGCGACCGCGCCAGGATCCTTTATGCGGAAAGATATGATGTAGATGATCGTTTTTGCCGCAATATTATGGATAGCAATGTTAAGCTCACCATGTACAGACCAGACAACCATTCTGAATGGGTCGAAGAAGCAAAATTTTATTTTAAACTAAAACGGATGACCGACCCTATAGAAAGGTTTGCCTCGGCCTGGTGGTGCTTACCTGAGCCATTAAAAAAGAATCTGTTTAGACTCAGGAAATTTGTTACTGAGAATGAACCAGAAAATGCATTTGAGCTTCTAGTAGAAGAACTCCATGGACGATATCAACCCGAGAGGATTGAACGGATGACTGACTTATTACGTCAGGAAAAGATGGGAAATCTACTTCCATCTGAATTTTATGACAGACTAATTTCAAAATCCATCGGGCTTGATATATCTGAGGAAGTTATAAATAGTATATTTGTAGCAGAATTGCCTGCTAAACTAAGAGCCACCTTGGATGTATATGATACATTGGAACTAGAGTAGCCCAAGAAGCTCAAAGGGTTGGACAAATTGTATCGTCAGATGGAACCTAAGGTGTATGCAGTAACCGCAGATTCAGGCCTGGAGCTGCAACTCAGATCAAAACTCTCTCATTTTCTTCTACAAGACAAGTCCAAAATTTCGACAATATGAACAAAAGAATTTCCAAAAAATTTTACAATATTTTTCAAAAATTACAATATTGTTTTACGAAACCAGCGATAACATCAATTGTCCAAAAATAAAAATTGATTTATTTTCATATGAGAGGTTAATTACTGTCCGATAATTAATTTAACCTTTGCAATTGTGTGGAGGAAGTTGAATCCTCCACCAAATGTAAAATAACATTAACTGATAAATTTAATCCACCATGGTTGATTGTAACGAATTTTATTTAAAAAGAATTTTTCTTTTTATTTTCCAGAACATTCTTTGTTTAAATACTTGACTTGGAATTGTGCGCCATTTTAAGTTTTCGAGTGTCCCGCACCTCGACTGGTTATATCATCTGTTGGTCTGCTGCACTTTTAAAATTTTTTTGCTCTAGTAAAACGGATACATTTTAACAATATTCTTCTGCTATACTTGTCTTATATTCTGTTATTGAGGCACACATAGAAGGGACGTTATGGAACAGGTAATTTGATTATTCTGTTGTTCACGTATATCTCCTTCCAGATTATTTGTTCGGGAGTTTAAGCGAGACAACTTTCGTATTCCGACTGCGTAACATTAAGTGTCGCTTTAATTACTAAACTAACCAGACATGGTAGCTGATATTAAATTTGAGGAAACAAGTAGGTACGTACAGGATATTGCGGGTTTGAATTTAGAAGATGCGAATGAAGAGAGTCACTCGCGTCAACGCTTCGAAGGGCCACGCGGATGGTGTAAGGCACATTGCGAGTACGGACGCAGTGCAAAGTACCAAGGTGAAAATTGTATATACCCGCGATTAGGTGGATCCAGATGGAAAGGAAGCACTTAACCGGTAGAGAGAAATCAATCACCGGGAAAAGGACAAAACGCCCGCTAGTAAGGACCATAGGGGGGGTTCCATTGCAAACGGTCCCAGATATGCCTTTAAAAGGTATACTCAAAGCAAAAGAGGCGACTAGATCAAATAGCACCGAAGAAGAAGGCAAGAGGGTCAGATTCTTACTAAGCGGAGATCTGGAAAGCATTGCCGGATTGTCCAGCAACAAGTTCATTATTAAAGCTGAATTATCTGGATTAGAATTTCTCATGGATACGGGTGCTGAGGTAAGCATAGTTAGGCCAGACGTGGTGGAAGCAGATTGCCCCACATTTTATTATCAACTATAGGCCGCTAACAGTAGTCCGATAGGAGTGAAAGTGATGAAAGAAATGTCGGTAACGTTAGGCCAGAAATCTTCCTTCCGATGGAATTTTCTAGTAGCCATATAATAATATATAATCGAGAAGCACCTAGCAGTGTTTCAAACTTTCAGTGCCAAAAGGATAGGTTTGAAGACAGGAGTTGAACACCAGATAGAATTGGTGGCTCCATTGCCTTGCTCACCGAAGGCTCAATCATTGGCACAACACAAACAACAAGTTGCTTTGTCAGAGTTTCACCAATTGCGCGAAGAGGGGATTTGTAGAAGGTCAAATTCCAATTTTGCTTCCCCAATAGTGGTAGTACCAAAACCTGAACCGGGTCAATGGAGGGTGTGGCAATGGCCACCTTTAAGACAAATAATGAATAAAGGGTCTTATCTAGGGCAGACAGTATTTCAACAGAAATTCCTCGCAGAAGCGTCCGTATAAGAATGAAGCAGTCAGCCCAATGAGAAAAGCAGACTTAGAGCTGAAGTGAACATAAATTAATTAATGTGTAAATTTGTTTTATTAAATCGATGCTCGTTGTGCGAGAAAAATTCTATATATAATTGAGTAAAAATAAAGCATTTGTGGTACATTTAAAATGGCTTCTGATGGGTTAGAAACGTTGATTCAGGCATTGACTTCTCAAATGAATAATTTAACTGCAGAATTAGGCATAATTAAGGCTCGTCTAGACGATACGCTAATAATAAATACGGAAGACATCCAAGTACGTGGACCATCCAACATAGGTGGACAAAACAATGGCGACCGCGCCAGGATCTATAAGTACAGAATTAATGGCCTTTTGGCATGAAACGTTGGGAAATTCCGGCGCTGGGCGGCTCATTGAGACATTGCAGTCACGATTGTATTGGCCTGGCATGTCAAAAGAAATTCGTAGCTATTGTCAACAGTGCACTACATGCCAACGTTGTAAACCACAAAAACGAGAAAAAGTCACACTGATTGCTTTCAATGCCACTGCACGGAGCGAGTTTCTGCATATCGACCTGGTAGGTCCACATCCGGTAGCTCGCGGCGGCGTGTCCTACGTGTTTTCCATGGTCGATAAGTTTACCCGATGGGTCGAGTTTGTACCACTGAAGAAGATCACAACAGAAAAGATTATAACGTGCTTAGAAGAGCGATGGCTCAGTCGATTCGGTGCACCACAAGTTATTGTTACCGATCAAGGCGCACAGTATGAGTCGAAAGAATTTAATCATTGGTGCAAAGACCTTGACATAAAGCATTCCCGCACAGCCACTTATCACCCGCAAACCAATGCGACAGCTGAGCGCGCACATAGGACGATGAAAGAGGTACTGCGATGTTGGTGCCACGAGAGCCCGGGAACGAGGAGAGACAAATTACATTTGGTCGAGCGGGCCATGCGCTTTACTGTCTCAACAGCTACAGGATTCGCTCCAACGACCATGGTCTATGGAGGACACATAAGACTACCAGGTGAACCGGTAATCCAAGGATCCCATGAGCGCTGCACCATAGCGGATATTCAGGAACGACTAAAACAGTTAACTGAATATGTAGGTGCCACACAGCGACAAGGCTATGCAAGGCAACCGACACGCACTGGCCTAAAGGTCGGCGACTATGTAATGGTAGCGAAGGTCGAGCCCATGGCACTGCAGGCTGTCAATGATGGGCCGTATCGCGTGGAGAGGGTGGACGCAGAGCACGATACTGTTTTTGTTAGCCTGCCCGATGGACCACGAGCTGTGGCACAGGATCGTTTAAGCAGAGTGCGAAATCCGATTCCTGAGGGGGGGAGATGTCGCAATGGCCACCTTTAAGACAAATAATGAACAAATGGTCTTATCTAGGGCAGACAGTATTTCAACAGAAATTTCTCGCAGAAGCGTCCGTATAAGAACGAAGCAGTCAGCCCAATGAGAAAAGCAGACTTAGAGCTGAAGTGAACATAAATTAATTAATGTGTAAATTTGTTTTATTAAATCGATGCTCGTTGTGCGAGCAAAATTCTATATATAATTGAGTAAAAATAAAGCATTTGTTGTACATTTAAAATGGCTTCTGATGGGTTGGAAACGTTGATTCAGGCATTGACTTCCCAAATGAATAATTTAACTGCAGAATTAGGTATAATTAAGGCTCGTCTAGACGATACGCTAATAATAAATACGGAAAACATCCAAGTACTTGGACCATCCAACATAGGTGGACAAAACAGAGGGTTTGTGAAAATTATCGTCTATTAATCTCACTGACGAAGGGTGATTCTTATCCTCTCCCTAACCAGAGTACCTTATTCCGAGATATATTTGGATACGAGGTTTATTCAACTTTAGATCTCCAGAAAGCGTACTATCAGGTACCAATGGAGGAAAGTTCGATACCACTCACCGCAGTCAGATGTCCAGGAGGGGATCGCATGAAATTCTTCGAATGCCTTTTGGTTTGGAGAACGCCAGTCAGACATTCCAGCGTTTGGCTGAAGAAATCCTTCAGTATTGTCCATTTGCGAGAGTATATATAGACGGCATAATAATTTTTAGTCGCTCACGAAATGAACATCGTACGCATTTGGAAACGGTTTTGACCAGGCTGGAACAATATGGATTAGTGGTCAAACCTAATAAGAATAATATCGGTTGCTCTTCAGTTAAATACCTTGGTCATATACTTTCCAAAGACGGAATTAAACATTTGGAAGATAAGATTCAAGCTATAAAGGACGTAACGGAACCCCGAACCGTACGCAAGTTGCGAAGGTTCTTGGGCATGATCAGCTATTATGGTCGATTCATTCCAGGTCTAGCCGGAATTCTTGGATCGTTAAAAAGCCATCTCACTCGTGAAAAGCGCACGATGAAGATGTCTTGGCCTATAAACTTGAGTCAAGAAGACCGAGAAAATTTCCAAAAGGCCAAGGAAATGTTAAGTGACATAACCACATTAGCACCTGTAGATTGGGAAAAACCTTTCGAGCTAATCACAGATGCCTCAGATGTTGCATTAGGGCAGTGCTTCAGCAAAGAGATCAGGACATAGTAAGACCGATTGGGTTTTAGAGCCGTAAGCTTAATGACCGAGAAAAACGTTATGATACGTTTGGCAAGGAGCTTCTAGCAGTGTATGCCGAAGTGTTACAATTCGAGCATTACTTAGACGGACATAAGTTTAAATTATTGACCGATCATAAGCCATTAATCAGCATATTTGGTAAAACAGTTAGGCTTAATTACTCTCGTAGAATGAATTCCCAAATAACACGGTTGGCAGCGTTCGGCTTCACAGTGTCTCATATTGCTGGTAAGGAGAATGTGGTAGCTGATGCACTTAGCAGACCGAATGAAGGCGATGTCGAGCTGATATTTCAAGGTCCTTTGAAAAGTTTAGATGATTCAATGCATGATTTCGTTAGTCAGATCGAGGAAGCGCAAGGATCGAATCCCTTTACACAAGTTTTGTCCAATTGGCCAGGATATGTTCGTAAGCTCATAAGTGGCAAGAGGTTGTTATGCGAAACGTCTAGAAATCAACCACGACCATATGCGCCGTTGGTGTTACGGGCCAAGAACAAGCGTGGATCAAATCCAAATGAAGATATTTTATTCTCCTCTATTTTACTCTATTCTATTCTGTCTTCTTTCGTTGTTTAATACACTGTTTACACACGTTGTTCACTAGTGTAGATGCTCCATTCCTGTTAATTAATGAAAACGCCATAGACGCCAAGTCATATTCAGACTTAATATGCTTATATGAGTTTGATAAGACGGGTTTCTCTTTCATATCTTTTAAGTTCATACCTACAATATCTTGAGCCAAATTATCACTGTACTCAAATGTAAGATTAGCCTCCATGATTACATATATATATATATATATATATATATATATATATATATATATATATATATATATATATATATATATAAAGCAAAAACAAAAAAGCAGCTAGCCACATACGAAACATTATATATATATGATCAATCTAGAAATAGCCGAAGGACTGTGTACTCCTTACGCAACTGTGTTCCCCAGGATATATCCTGGAAAGAGATTGAACGCGAAAAGACAGAATTATCAAATTACCTATTTTTGATGGTTCTCAATATGCACAAATACAAATGCAAATTCGGTAGATGGCCTGTATTGTGGAGATCAAGATTTGTAAGACCGAACTGAGAAATACATTGTCAAAAGAAGCTTGCTGGAGAAAATCACACCAGAATAGTTACAGAATACAGAAAACTCGTAATAGGCACAATTCAAAAGAAAATGGACTTCAAAGCAATCAAAACAAGAATTTTCTGGAAATTAAACGGATATTTTCTTTTTTAATGACATTCGTTTCAATCAGCCAAGGTGGTTTAAAGATATTACTAATTGTTACTAAAATTTTATCGCAGGAAATAGCATCTTCTACGATAGCATGACCTGCCGTTAGCCACGCCAAATATTCCTGCTGCGATATAGAGCAATCGTGAATGCTTCATTTATAATTTGGATTAACACGTTTGGCAACCTCTTGGTTTTGTCGCGCATAACATCAGTATGACTCAACATAACACTTGCCACACCTTGCTACTGATGATCAACTCGTTTACGTGCATTTGCTGAATGGTGACTAACAAGGACATCAGGACACATACAACATGCTTCTAGAAGTATTTACAGACATTCGCTTCTGCTGTGTTATACTTATTTACAAATTTAGTGAACGACATTTCTGAAAACAAAGGTAACTCAGCTATTTTTAGTAAACAAATAAATATAAAGTTAAAGATACCAAAGAAAGAATTGTTTACTTGGGAGTTTTGTATTTTGTGCCAGAAAAAAGATAAACAATATAAAGTTTTGTCGGCTCTCTTCAAAACCATCAAAAACAAAAGCTTAACTAAACGTGTCATTTAAAATTGCGCAGAACTTTGGCCGGAGCGTTACAAATTTGATCCGTTGCAATAGTTATTTACATCAGTTTATTACTTGCGTTGCATTTGTATGTCTTAGGGCTTACGTTTTTCATCTGAGAAATAAAAATTACAACTATAAGGATTTGAAAACACATGGTTGAAACTCTGTTTTTTTGCTACCATTCCATACTTTCGCTAAGCATATATATTTTGTCGTATTAACAAAGTCTGGCATTATTTTATATTTATGAAAATTAAGCGAAGTATATTACCATTAGTCTTATTATAATAATTTCGTAATATTCGATAATGGAAGATAATCCGTTTGCTTCATTATTGGTTGTCAACAAAGAGGTAAAAGATGTTGGTGAGTTTAACATAATTCTTGAATTTAGACTGTACCGTAACTTTGTTAGACTCGACACAGGTCATTGAAAATATCTTTCACTTTACAACCGACAAAGATTTGATTCTAGGTTCTAACAATCGACCGAAACCTCTTCTACTTATAGAGCACGAGGCATCTCAGCCATATGTAAAAGCAGAATATATAGATGAAGTAATGGATTTGTTCTATTACCTACAGATTTTATTTGATAGGCTTCAATTGTCTGATTCTTCTGAGGTGAAATTCGTCAATAGCAGTGGAAATAGTCAACATGATCGTGAAATATTTGAGCATTCCAGTATTGATTATTTATTTTCATGCTACGAAAGGTCTTGCGACCCAAGTTTTTGTGTAAGTTATGCAATTAATTTATAGTTATATTATTAATATTTAAAAACATTTTATTTGATTGAATAATCGTCGACCCTTGTAGAATCTCTCATCTTGCTTCCTAATGAGATTCCCATAAACGTCAGTTTCTCACTTCCAAAACAACTTAGATGATCGCTAAAATTGAAGCACTCAACTTGACTATTTGGCCGCGTTTACTCATCGTTCTAAATAACTTCCCATAGGATAACTTACCTAAGCACACGGTGGTGTACTTTGCTTGTCTCCATCCCGTTAAACTAACATTATTATAAATAAGTTTATTAAATCTAGACGTGTGATACTTCGCCGTCTTTGTGATTTCCGTAATTTTTCCATGTGAAATCGAAAAATCAAGATCAGTTTACGTGAAGTACAAACGGAGATCCTTCTCGTTGTATTAAAAGATGTAAAATCTACGTAGGACAAATCCCAGAATTAACGTACAACTTTACTACCATAATAGTGTCCATGGCTATCCACTTTCCATCTTTTATAATTTTATAAATGCTATTATCAGCAGCACACTTCCAAACGTTTAGGATGTAGGTGTTGAAGTTCCCCCAGGCGGTAGATTAGTCGTTCTTTACTATGAAAACGATAATGTACTATTATTCGACAATGAAGATTCTGCTCAAACCACCTTGATTACATTAGCTGGCGTTGTTCCATCTTTCGGTATTAAATTCGCACCCTATAAATGTAAGATCACACAAAACTCCAATTCTACGACTGCAGAATGATGATCCGGACATAGATGACAGAATCACATATCTTGGTAGCTCTATCGATAACTCCAGCAATGTGCCTGACGAAGTAAGCCTGAAAATCGCGAAATCTAGAATAGCTTTCTAGAACCTTCGCATTTAAGGAGAAACGTGAGTATATTGCTCGGCCTTAAAGCTTGTTTACAGTGCATCTGTACGCGCAGTTTTATTATACGCTAGTAAGTATTGGCCCTTAGGGTTGATGAATTTGGACGCATATAGGCACTCGACCATCGTTGTTTGAGAAGCATGGCACATGTACCGTCATAATATCCCACATTATTCACTCAAATATATAGTGGTTAAAGGACGTAATACCGGCTCCTACTGATGAGTCGCCAGTAAGCACTAAACGAATGTGTATGCGATAGTAATTTCCGTTCATGCTGTCTTTTGTTTATCCTTCTGGTCACAACTGAACTAATTCGTTACTAGGTTCGCAACACCTAATTCATACAAGCATGGCACATGTAGGTTTTAAACAAGGAATAACCAACGCTACCATCCATAGATTTACTTTTGGATCGGCCTACAGGTACTTCTCGTTAGAAAAATAAATAAGGCTCCATCAACTACGCTGAGTTGGTCACGTTTTGCGGATGCCCTCAATTCGATTGCCCAGCGCCCGAACAAGATGGGCAGATTTTCAAATGGCAGAAACAACTAACTCAAAATTGGGTAGCATAAGACACTCGTTTGCCAGGATGGTTTCCGTGTGCGCATCATAATTTTTGGTTGGAAGCCCTGAACGATATGGCATCGAGTCGAGCCCAGTGAAGATTTTGTTGTATATTTCTATTAGAATTATCTTCGTAACTACCTTTTCTTGCTGCGATGCTTGATTTTGTTTATGACGTGATGCGGTGAGAACCGCATGGAAGCTGTTTTGCTTTGCTTTAATGCTAACTTGACCATAATGGCTTTTAGATATTTAGTTTGCCTCACTTGTATGTGTTATCCAGATCATCATCATCATGCACAGCCATAAAAAAGCCAAAAGTGACTAATGTTTCACTGCAATATAACCATAAGACGATAAATAATCATAATAACTAGTTATTATCTCTCATAAATCTCACTAACAATTTGTGTCTAAATTATTATAAATATTTTCTTGTTTCTCTTATATTTCATTAAAACACGAGATACTATTGGCATGACTGTGTACGGTGATTATGGCTACATGAGAAGTATCTGTGACCAGCTCAAACGGATTTGCCCAATCCACAGAGGCTAATGTAGTAATCGTACTCAGAATGTCCTTCGCCCTTTGGAAATTTTCCTTATCCTCGTGGTTTAAAGCGATACCTGTGATTTATTGGCCATACTCTTCACTGATAAGATGTACAGGTAAAGATTAAAACTATCTTGATAATACTGGTATAAAGTGGCGATATTTTCTGATCATTCCCAAGAAGTCACCCAGATGGTGTATAGTTTGTGGCTCCAGTACATCCTTAATTGTCTGGACCTTATTTTCCAAGGGCTTAATTCTTTCTGGAAAAGAAATGTCACAGATGCCTCATTGTTGAACAGACGATGGTATTTTTCTATTAAGTGATGATCTTCCTTGCACAGAGCTATCATAGCTGAATTTCAATATACCACTTGCTGTTGTGGGATAATTGATTGAACACATAGGTCGGTAACATATTGATTCCTTTAAATTTACAGGGGCCATTGATTGATTGGTTTTCACATGTCTCATCGCTCTGAAACCGTCCACAGTTCGATTTTTAAATTGTTCGCGAAGCAATCTTCTCCGAATTTCCCCAAATTTTCTAGATTTCATTTCCAGTCGATTACTTGACACTAACCTGGTGTTCCAGCTAGAATATAACTTTATCGAAGTACCTCCAGATTCTCTTCCAAAGATAGACTAATTATGATTATGTCATCTATGTACAGTTCAGCCAACAGGCAGTTCTGAGGAACATCCTCCGACGGATGCTGAAATGCCAGTCTAGTATTCTTCGGCCTCAACGTCATCCGTAAGAATTCGTGCGATCTACCTCCTCGAAATCGCACTGCAGTGAACGGTGTGAACTTCGCCTCCATAGATACTTGATTTTACGCATTCTGCAAGTCTAACTTAGTACTGACCTTGTACGCAATTGTATCCTCGTGCAAAGTGCTCTGGTTCGGTAGGGAATCCCATTTTGTTACCGAATTCAACAGCCGATAGTCAAAACAAGCCCTTCATTGTCTAGGTTCAGTTTTTGGAACTATCACTACTGGTACGCAAATCTTGAATTTTACCGTCTACAAATTCCTTCCTATCGCAATCGCGACTGTTTAAATATTAGTTTAGCCTTGGACAAACGGGTAACGTATCACCAACTCATTTGGTTTTCTATTTCTGTCATCATCCTGTTGCGCTTGGTACTAAATAGTTGAAACACTGTCGATTGTTTCTCGATTAAATCGGTTGACTTCGGCGACGATGGGCTGGGATAGGCGAGTTGACCTTATCACATAAGTCTCAGCCCCAGTATGCGTCGTTGTCAAGGTGCCTTCTCCATTACCTAAAATCTCTGGAGATGTCCAGCCCAAAAGATTTCCTATATAATCTTTCACAAAATTCAGATATAATTTTGTTTCCCATCTTTTCCTGTCGCAATAGACCTGTCATCTGCGCTGTCCTTTCAGGATGAGATCCTTTGAAGCTCGTAAACCAATAACTTAAAGGTTCCTGTCCATAATGGATTTTATGTAACTGAACATGTTCCACTTTAGCTTCTCTGACAATGCCTCCAGGCCAAGACAACCATATCCTTAATTTTATCCGGTATGCTAACTGCCCTAGGGTCCTGTGTCATATGCTCTACGTCCTGACCTTTTTATCTTATATCCGTCGCATGAAAATAATATTTATTATACATAAATTTATTAAATTTGAACGTGTGGTGACTCGTCTCACTGATTTCCTTAATGTATCGAGAACTAAGCGAAAACTTTAAATAGTGACCGAAATTCAAAATACATGAAGTTCATATTAAGATATTTCCAGTTGTACACATATGTGAATTACATGTGTGACCATTTATGTACTATACAGTTTGTCTCAAGAAAACAGGTAATGTGTTCCAGCTAGCGCACCAACCAGACAAGAAAGAAACCGAACTCTCAACTCAAAACCTCAACAATATTTTCTTCTTTAACAAACAAAAAAGGGAGCTTTCTCATTTTAAACAACGAATATTCCAAAAAAAACTATTTCCATTCTTTTAAGATAAACTTTATTTAAGAAAGCAGCGAAGGCTTTACTGTCCATAAGTAAAAATTGAATAATTTTTTAAAATGAGAATTGTTGTCTTCCACACTTACAAGCAGATGGCGTACAAAAATCATTTCCTGAATTTGTGCTTATTGCTGGATAATTGCATTACATTATCGTATGTATAGTATAGTCTATATCTGATAATAATGTTGATAAATTTATCTGCCTGTCAGGACATTCTATGGCTTCACTCTTCGAGTGACTCTCTATAATGTAATCAAGTTCGAGTGCACACCACGTTTTAGAATCAAATTTTATACATTAATGCACTTTGCTCTTAAATTCCACAGACCTATGTGAAGTTCTTAAGTGAGCAGGCCTAATTTATATTGGTATTTCGAATATAGCTGCGATAGTGACTCTCTTTAAGTCTTTATTTAGCCAGTGTTCACTGTCGCAGCGAGTTCTTCTGCCATCTGCATCGCTTGCCATCACTATTCTCACATGAGTAATAACAGAGCGGTGGCGTTTATTGTTTTATAGGCACTCTGTGACATTGCATTTTCGACATAAAACCTCATCTGTATTATTCCTCTTGCTAATCATTACATTGGTAATGCTACCAGGGGTAACTTAGTATCGATCTGTTTCCACCTGACCACTGTATAGTTTAGTAAAGTGTACTTATTTTTCGAAGAAATTTAATTTTACTTACATTCCAGCCCGTTTCTGCATTTTCTCCTATAGGTCTTTTATTTATGCAATTTAAGGTTTATTCTAGTAGAAAATCTAGGCTAAAAGTATATGTTGACTGAAAAGGCTTATAGTGGGTTTGATCTAAAATTAAGCACTGATATGTGCATTAACGCAATATGACCAAACAGTTTCCAGCGGTAATAACCTTACAATAAAAAAAGTTAAATGATAACTATGATGAGGATAATCGGACAGTCCGTTCCGTTTAGTTGCACTACTACAATGTGAGCTATGAAAACACGGCTGATCATTTATGGTGGCCCGTTGCAGGGAAACGTTACATTCTTTGTCAGTTTGTGTGGGAATGAATAAAAAAATTGAATTAATTGAGGCTTAGATGAAAATATTATTTGTGTTTTTATGATATTCAGGTCCACTCATCAACTCAAATATATGCAAATTCTAAAATAAGTGGAAAATTCCTTTTACAATTTACATCCATACTTACGTGTATATCTCGACAATTACTGACGCTTCATCGGTTACGCGTTCGTCGTGTGTATGTGTTTGAGTGTGGGTTTTGGTGTGGATGGGTGTCTATAACTGAGATACAGTCGTGTAAAATTAACTACCTGTACGTGGACATTTATCTAAGTGAAAATTACAATATCATTCATCTTCGTGATTGTAACCAAATGATATATCATCCAAGAATAGTAAATATTGTTTTGGTATCAAATGAATCATATATAACGCGTTTTTTCCAAATAATGCATGAATATGTTTGCTATTAGAACGACATGTCTGTTCCATTGGACACCTATGAATTTTTATAACATTCTTTCTTAAATTGTACAAGCCATGCATATTTCGACACATCTTCATAATATGTCTAAACGACATTTCGCTCTTTTATAATATTAACAGGTGGCCAACAAGGAAACAGCGAAAACATTCCCGTGCTTTGGGAATAGGTATATTGGTATACATCGATACTGAAAATAGTTTAAGGAGACTATCATTCATTAAACATAGGTTAGGTTTTAACATAGGCGCATTTAATGTGCGAATATTAAAACAACTTGGATAATAAGAAGCTCTTGCTTGTACGTTAGATAAATTAGAAATCGACTTATGTTGCGTATTTGAAGCCAGAATACAGGATCCTACGTGCATTAGTTAACTGGCTGCGTCATCCCTATCCACGCGTTATTAGCTTCGAGCATACGGTTCCACAGAGTTCTCTCAAGCTGGTAAATGGGGCGTTGGTATTGCCCTTAGCACACGGGCTGAAGCTTGCTTAATTAAATGGATCCTTTTAAATAGTCGACTGTGTGCGGCACGTTTAAATAAACCTACTACAATCAATGCAAAAAACCGTAATCAACGTTGTCTTTTCGCTGTATCTGCATTTGCTTCTATCGATTGCAGCAAGGACACCTTTTATTCAAAACTATGCTCTTTATTAAGTAGAGAACAAAGTTCAGATATAGTCTTTTTTGCATTGCCGCTTTTGGGTATGCGGGTTTTAGCTTTGCAGTAACAGTTTCACAAAGATCCGATTGATTAACCTTTCCACGTATTCCTCTGTTTTGTCTTCGATCTGGCTGGGTGCGTAATCGTCGCTTTCTTCCGAATGCTTCAACATCGTTCATACTAATTATTGCAAATGCGGTGTTGCGTGATCTTTATTTAGTGGCATTGCAATGATTAGTAAGAACGATGTTGAAGCCTTCGGAAGAAAAAGACGATTACGCACCCAGCCTGATCGAAGACAAAACAGAGGAAAGGTTAATCAATCGGATCTTTGTGAAACTGTTAGTGCAAAGCTGCAACCCGCGTACACAAAACGCGTCAATGCAAAATATGAAGCTAGCACCCCGCAAAAATTCAAACGCTAGATATAGTCTTGGTTATTGCTGACATAAATGTTCAAATATGGCGCTTAAGTAATGCAGAATTTCATTTATGTTGAAAATACACTCGACAAAAATCGATCATGATGAACGGCTTTTGGATAGCTGCGCGGAACATAGATTATATTTAAGCAGTACAAACTTCAGACGTAGTGTTAGACGTTGCGACACATGGCGCCCTCCAGCTCCCGGACAACGGTGGACACAAAGAGCAGGTAGCATCTAGTTGTAGATGGCGTGGTTGCATCGAGGATTATCGTTCCTTTTGGAATACATGTCGACTCGGACCATGCACTTATCCGTTGTAGATTTTCACTAAAAGGTTCCGGGAAATTAATGTAAATAAACGCCAAATAGATGTAAGCATCATCATCATCATCATGCACAGCCATACAAAACCCAAATTTGACTAATGCTTCACTACCATATAACCATAAGAAGCGAACATTGTAATTTGGATTGTTCATGGTTATATGCGGACTGTGAAGATATTCTAAAGTCAAAGCTATCTGATATTGATGGCGAAATTCAGATTTTAGTTTTGCCCAGGATAAGTTCAACTAAGCACAATGCGGTTATTGCTGTATGTAGCATTACTGGCCCCGTTTAAATAATCATTGGCTTACTGTAAAGTCCATGGAGATACTCAAAAAAGCGCCAAATTCCACCTGGCTCGGCTCATAATATTACTTGTCGCAAAAAATGACGCCAACTTAAAGTCTGAAGAAATGAAAGAAGCGTTCGCGTCAGGTAATAGTCAATGTTTGTTTCAACATATTCGCGCAACAGGCCCGAGAAAATTTAAAGTTAGCGAAACTATAAATGATATTGACAACCATTTAATAACCGATAAAATAAATCATTTTGATAGGTGGGCTAAACTCTTCAAAGATAATTTTTTTGGGCACCCGTGTCAGTTCGGTTTCCGAAAGCATGTCTGTATCAACAGTGTGGAATGTTAGTCTCGCAGAACCATCAGAGATAGAAATATGGGATGCTATCCTATCGCTTAAACGTTGCAAAGCCGCAGAATCTGAGTATTTACTTCCAGGATTATTAAAGGATGGTGGCGATTTAATTTCGGGAGCTTTGACTAAACTTTTTCGTATTATATGAAATGAGGTGACCGTACCACTTGGTTAGAATCAGTCGACCATCATTTCTATCTTCAAAAAAGGCAATCGTAATTAGTGCGATAACCCTCGTGATATAAGCTTAACTCCAGTCGTGTCTAGGCTATTTGCTTCGATTATCCTACGTCATCTTAGTGCTTCACGTAAATCATACACTAGAGAAGAACGGACCGGATTCCTCTCAGGATGTGGTTGTATAGATAATATTTTTACGTTAAGACAAGTTCTTGAACAGCAAAATTTATATCACTGTCCAACAATAGCCGTTTTTCTAGACTTCAATGGTGCATTTGACTAGGTAGATCGTAATGTTTTATTCCACATTTAGTAGAAAATTTCTTTTCCCATAAAATTTGTTAATATGATATCTCCACAAATACTTCTTGTCGCTTTAAGGTCTACAACGAATTAACGCATAACTTTACAACCAGTAGTGGTGTTCTTCAGGACTGTCCACTTCCCTCCTTTTTGTATAATTTTGTAATCGATGCTATTATGAAAAACGCTCTTCCACGCATTCGGGACGCAGTTGTTAAAGTTCTCCCGGGTGGTGAATCAGTCGATCTTGGGTATTCAGACGATATCGAACTATTATTCGACCATCAAGATGCTGCTCAGGCCACCTTGAACAGCTTAGCACTTTCCGTCTCTCGGTATGAAATTTGCGCCCTCTAAATGCAAGGTACTTTTACAGGACCACCCACCGCTCTCTCCTACTCTATGACATTAGAATGACGATTTGAACATTGTTGATAGGCTTACATATCTTCGGAGCTCTATCAATAAATTAGGTAATATGTGCATCTGTACGCTAGTGAAACTTTGCCTCTTAGAGTTGATGCTTTTAGACGTTTACAGATATTCGACCATCTTTGTTTGAGAAACATAGCGCATGTTGGTCACCAACAACGAATAGCCAACGTTGACATATGTAGACGAATTTTTGGGTCTGAAAACAAGTGCTCCTCGCTAGAAAAACAAATAATGCTCCGTCAACTTTGTTGGCTCGGTCACGTCTTGCGTATGCCCTCGATTCGATTGCCAAATAAAGCTCTGTTCTCTCATCCAGCACCAGATTGACCTAAGAAACAAGGTGGGCAGATTTTGCCATGGCAGAAACTGTTGAGGTCACTGACATTCAAATTGGGTAGTATAGGACCCACTCGTCTGTCAGGATGGGGTCAACGTGCGCATCATAATTCTTGGTTGGAAACCATTCGCTGTATGACATCGAATCTAGCTCAGTGGCGATCTTGTTGCAGATGTCTAGTAGAATCTTCTTAATTTTCTTTTATTGGTAGGGCAAAGTTCGCTGCGAGGTTTGGTTTGTTTATGACATGATACAGTGAAATCCACAAGGAAGCTGTATTGCTGTTGTTGTCTTGCCCTAATGTTGACTAGGCCATAATGGTGTTGGTGTAGAGGTTTATTTTGCCTCACTTCTGTGAGTTATCTTGATAAATATACTCATAGTAACTAGGTACTCTTTCTCTCTCTCTTGTAAATCTCTCTAATATTTTGTGTCTAAATTATTATTTTGTCGTTTTATATATATATATATATATATATATATATATATATATATATATATATATATATATATATATATATTCCGCTTCGTATGGTTATACGGCAGTGAAACATTAGTCACTTTTGGCTTTTTTATGGCTGTTCATGATAATGATGGTGAACCTTCATTTTAAATATCGCATTTCCTTATACTATTACAATAGTCTTCCTTTTGATAGCCAATTTTAAAAAAGATCATCTTTTTGTAACTTTCATATATTAATTGAGCTTAATATTCTTACTAAATGTTGATAGTGATTGGATTTTACTACTAGAGTGTTTGTATTACTTTGTCTCATCCCTAACAACTGATGTCATCCTTGATTACGTCATTTTATGAGGTAAGAATTTGTCCGACGCGTGCAAAATGAATTTACAGGAAGTCATTTTAGTTTAAATTGTATAATTATACAGTGGAGTTAACTATATTTACTTGAATGACTCATTTATACACACATGCACATACGTGGTACACGCTTATCTAGTGAAACGATTACTAGTTTCATTTAAATAAACTTAGGCATGAAGGTAATTATATTTAACTGAATGCATCACAATTTGAAACACATGGCGCGCGCTTATCTAGTGAAACGTCTCCAATTTTTATCGCATCTGTTTGTAAGCATAAATGGAACTGTTTAACCTGAACTTTTCTCTTATTTTATAACTTGACCATATTTGTGGTGATGAGCAGACTGTTGTGAAAGACACAGGGAACAGTGTCGAGAATTTCAAATGAAAAATATGGACAGAGTTTAAAATAAGCTTATTCGAAATAACATGGCCTAAGTAATTGAGCAACATCCTGCCGTGCAAATCATTTTTCCATTTGGGCAATCTTTTTACCTAAATGAATGGAAACTGGATTTATAAATTTGACAACACAGATTGTACTACTTTGGCATGTGCGCTGTAGTAAAAGAATGTCTGTGTTTGATGAAGCTTGCAGTGAGGAAAAACAAATCAAAGCTAAATGGGATGAAATGGATACTCACCCTGTGCCATGAAGGAAGAAATTGCAATTTTGGAGAAGGACCAATATCGTAAAGTACTTGTTAATGTGTGTCATGCTCCAGTGTAGTTAATAGAAAAAGTCGATTCTTCTCTCATAGAAATGCCTCAGTGATCCCGTCAGATATTTTGTTGCATTTTTTCTTTCCAGTGTTTCGGTAAAATCTAAAATGACCGGAGAGCTATAGCTTATGTTTTGCATAAACAAACTGGTTGTGTGATTATTATAATCAAGGTTGCGGTCTTGATATAAACACCTGACCCATTAATTACTTACATATGTCAGTATAAACTAAGAATTGTATAGTGTAGAAAGGCAATTCATCCAGTAGACCGGTTTCGTTCTTATTAGGAACTCATCATGTACTGGCCAGAATTTGCCGCGGACAGGAATCGAACCTGGGCACGTCTGCTTCGGAATCTGGTGCTCTAACCACTGAGCCATCTTGCCGGCAGTGTGATTCTTAATCTTATATGTTAAAACTCACCCATTATACTAATGATAGAAATACTTTCTTTAAAAATCTATTATATTTAGTTTCTAGTCTTGAGTGGTGTTTGGCCATCCTAGTTATTTCTGGTATTATGAACGCCAAAATAGTTAAGACTGTGTTAGAAACGGATTTGCTGAACGATGGTTTCTGGTTAAAAATATCTGTGAAATTGTTATCAGTTTCATCAATCTAAAACTTGGCCTTTATTTGATCATAGTGAAATCACTTTTACAGCATCATGCGCTGCATCATCTCACTCAGACTGACCATATTCTGGTAAACAGACATTGACTGTCCCATGTTGGCTTTTCCAACAATCTGTGATTAGGAGGACTTAAATACTGTTTGTTGTCTTCGGTTTATCCTTCTGGTCACAACTGAACTAATTTGTTACTAGGTTCGCAACACACACAATACATACATGAATTATGAGAACTTGTTTTCGAAGTTTACTAACACTTCAATTCTTCGATATGCGGAATTTTTGCGAGACTAAACGAAGTCCGTATCCTGGTTAGCAAACTTCATTAGTGAGTTACTGCCGACCACACGACGGATAAAAAGAACAGCACCGGATTTATGCTGCCAATGGACTATAGACAACGCCGTAGTGTATTATTCTATTCTAATTTTACGTTCATAATCAACTTTTTAGCGGTTATAATTCTTCCAGGGGCGTAGGGGCCTCCAGTTTCTGAAGCACAGCTCGTGAGCACCTCGTAAAGTCTTTGCAAACTGTGTGGTTAGCAATGACGTAACCCCTAGGCTTTTAAACAAAATTGACATCGGAGCTCCTAGTTAGGATGAAGTGGCATTCTCTATACCCATATCTGACGAAGTTCTCTGTCACAAATGAGTGGAAGAGTTTTCCGTTATTCACATCAATAAAACAGGTTAAACTGACACTTGCCAACTTCCGTAATATCGGTGCGTTCTGTGTGGCATTAATGTGGGTCACTGCTATTATCCGCAGAAAGATATTTGAGGACTGATAGAAGCAAACTAGGTAAACCAAGGCAGGATTTCGACCGAGAGTGAGATGTGTGGGAAAACTTTCATTTCGCCGCATTCTTGAATTGTGCCACCTGTATTAGCGACTAACCATCGCTTTTCTTTACCACTCAGTGACTTTCTATTCTATGTTGCACAAGTTGATGTCGCGAGCTGTGCTTACTGATGGCATACTGGCGAATATATTATGATTGCTTTAAGCGTGTTTGAATGAGACATCGGCTAATATTCGCACGAGTAATGCTCTTTCTGAATCATTTACGATTGGCTTTAGTGCTTGACACAAGTATATTATTACCGTCAACTTTTTAAATTAAGTTGTCAGTGCAATCTTTGGTAGTGTCAACGCTGCACTCTTTGGGGTGGATTAGTCTGCCTATTTCATTGAGCGACGTGGGTAGGGTGGCTCAGGGGTTAGAACACCAGATTTCGAAGCAGACGTACGCAGGCTTGAGCCCTGTCGACGGCAAATTCTGGCCAGTACGTGATGAGTTCCCAATAAAGAAGAAATCGGTCTACTGGATGAATTGCCTTTTCTACACTATACAATTCTTAGTTTATATTGACAAATGTATGTACTTAATGGGTCAGGTGTTTATATCAAGATCGCAACCTTGATTATAGTAATTGTTATCACCGCCCGCGCAACCAATGTTCGTTTAACTAATAAGTGCAAGATGTATTAGTCGAGCCTACTATTAACTCTGCTTTATGCTGCAAAAATTGGGAGATAATTGACTAGAGCAGCTAGCTCCTGGTCATCTTTATAAATCGATGCATTCACTCAGTTGGCCTAAATTATTGTGAGCTAAGCCTCAGAATACATTATTGAAGAGCAGATTTTATGAGCTGATCTTTTCCATTCGATCGCCCTTTGTTATTGCATCACAGTCATACCCTGTCAATGAACGTTTATTGTATTTGCCGGGAGTACTTTTTCGAAAGGCCGATTAAATATGCTGATTGCCAGGCCACCAAGCCAAATCTGGTGGATAGCTAGAACTACAGCAGTTTTAGACCGGCCATCTCGTGGTGCCACACTAAAGTTCGCTTTTTAGCTCATTTGGTAACCACGAATCGTACTATTACTAGCAAATATACACTTGCATGGTCGAAAATCCGTGGGTGTCTCGCAGCAAACAGGGTGCACGCGTGACGCCTGGCTAATAATGTCTCTGTTCATATGTGGATATAATATATAAATACGATAGTTATGTACCAGGTCTTTGGAAGTTTTTAATTATATATATACTGATAACGATGATGAATACGCTAATCAGGATGTCGGTGATGACGTTTATGATAACTGACAAATTAATGATGAAAATAAAGACGATAATGACAATAACAATGATGATAGCATTGCCTACGACAATGATGTTGCAGCTGATAATAAATGGATGACAATGATGAAGAAAATGAAGACAAGGAAGATGTTGATGACGACTTTAATGATGATGATGGGCTAACGGGGCTATGGCGGTGGTGTCACCAGGGCGTGGTGGATTTCCGACCGGCAATCGGATCTCCTATAAAATACCACATGAGCCCGACGACGGCACCATGACTCGGCGTGTGTTCCCCGCCACAAAAGGGTTCAACAGCCACAGGATTACATGGACTCCTGGACAGTACCCCGTACTTCCGAATGGCGAATGGCCTCTCAACAGCCACCGGCAACCATGCAACTTACTGCTGCCTTGCAGACTGCGCTTGGATGTGCAAAGGCTAGAGGTGCGTCCTCGATCAAAAAGCCGAGTGGTCAGGGGACACCACTTGTACCAAATTCCCAGAAAACTCCATGAAATGTCATTGGAGCCGGCTTATCCTCCAAAAGGAGTCAGTTGCAGTAAAGTAAAAGTAAAGTAAATTATTATACGCGGTCAAGATTCATCCCTACTTAATTGTATGTTTTTAAATGTTGTACTCTTCAATGTATTGTTGTTTCTTGAGTCTGGATCTGCCTTCTGTTACGGTTGAATCGCAGAGGCATGAACCATTGTTGCACGGGGCACATACCATCGTGGTGTGCGAAAGAACGATGGGATTTGCGCACACATTTCTGAATACACATCATAGAGTGCGATAACTGCGCCAGTCTTGTTCAGCATCCTTCACTTGGTTAAAGCAGCATATTTCTCTGTTAGAGTTGTGCAGAGCTAGGTATTAAAAATCGTTTATTTGTGCATTAGTGTTATAATGTGGTTTTTCTAGTATCAAGCGAAATTATTTTCTGTTTTTTGCCTTAATGAGCATGGCGGTTTGTTTTGTATTGTTCGCAGCCTTTTCTATGTAGACTAGATTCTTTTAGAAAATTCAGTTCTATTGCTAATCGATTTTTACGATCGGAGTAAAAGCGCTTTTTACGATATATATATATATGATATATATATATATATATATATATATATATATATATATAATGTTTTAAGATCATACCTGGAAATAAATTATTTCATATTGGGGAACAAAATTAGAGACAGCGCCGAGGTTAGGTAGCTTAGAATTATATATATATATATATATATATATATATATATATATATATATATATATATATATATATATATAGCGTCGCTTGCCGGGGACGCTGTAGCATGAACGGTATTTGTGACATTTCATGGAGTTTCTTGGGAATTTGGTACAAGTGGTGTCCCCTCACCACTCGGCTTTTTGATCGAGGACGCACCTCTAGCCTTTGCACATCCAAGCGCAGTCTGCAAGGCAGCAGTAAGTTGCATGGTTGCAGGTGGCTGTTGAGAGCTCATTCGCCATTCGGAAGTACGGGGTACTGTCCAGGAGTCCAGAGAGAGAGAGAGAGAGAGAGAGAGAGAGAAAGAGTGAGAGATCAGACTGTTAAAACAATGCAAACTGTGGAGTTTCGACAGAGAAGGTTATTGTTACGATTAAGATATGATATAAAATGAAGATGATGAATTTAAAATTGAACTAGTTATCTACGCTGTTGTGATCTCAGCTAACTAGACGGTTAATTACAGGCGCGTAACTCATTGTCAGAATGACTTCTGCTACTTCGCTAAATCTCTAAAAACAGATAGATTAGTTTGTTGCACTTTGATTCTACTTCCAAATCACCGAGAAACATAGGGATTGTGTAGGACATCATCAGTCATGTTGCAGGTTTCAAATTCTAAGATGTTTAATTGCCGGAATGCGCTTTTCTTTACTTTAATGTTGTCCAGCAAGCTATTTATTGAAGCTAAAAGTGTCTGGCGAATTCGTCGACCTCCATGGATTTTTACTGTGATTTCTTTTCTGTTCATAACGCATGGATGCTCGTGTGTAACTGGATCAGTCACTTAGCTATCTTAGTGGAATCATTCGTTAACCGTAATTTCTTCTATTGACTAATTGACTGAAACTACTTTCTTGAAGCTCGATTAGTTGTTTTCGATTTTTTTCTCATTTTTACACATTTTAATAAACTATAGCCTTCGATAGGAACGTTTAGCTGTTTATGTTAATCACTGTTGTCATGCAATCATTGCTAGTTTCTAAAATTGTTCTTAGAGTGAAAATCAGTGGCATTGACCAGCTGGCTGACCTTGAATGAAGATGATTTCGTGCGGTTTTGGCACGATAAAACCACATAGGCACGCTATACATCGCTGATAACTGATTACTACACTTTTAATCCTATTAATTTTATTTTAGTTTCATTTAATTTTATGTTTATTGCTTAATTGATTTTATTTTGGAATATGGTTTCAGCTCATCCATTGGCTGTACTGTGGAATTCTTATAGAGTATAAACCCAACGGTTACTAAGACATAGTATTTTCTTGCTGATTGTAAACAGGATCATTTGTTTGTATTCTTTTTTCATGGAAGTCGGATAGTCTTCTATCGAGATTATCCTTGCTTCAGTTGTCTTCGTTAATATACGCTAAAAATTTTATAGCTGTAATTCCATTAGTATGAGCACAAAATTATCCCATTTGGTCTTGTATTTTCCGCCAGAATTTTGGTATTGATCGGCTTAATTTGTAACTGAATACGTCGATTTTCGAAGCGATGCCTTCACTAAATTTAAATTTATTTACTGCCAGTTAGACGCCAGAACGCATTTTTAAAAAAAAAATTTTCGAACCCTCTCTTCGTTGTAAAGAATCTTTTATATGCCACGAGCGTCTTATCAGTTTAAGGAACATAGATTGCTTTTGCTGTGGTTATTTTTCATTATGCTTGCTTGTCTATCTATTTAGCAAAAGCAAACAGCAGAAATTAGTGATGCATAACATGTCTACCATTCACGAATTGCATGATTTAGCGTCAATTATTGACATATGTTTTCGGTTATTTGTGGTAACTCCACACTACCTGCACGGTCAATGATTGCTTATTTATATTTTTATGATCTCAGATTTTCTATTACGTAGTAATCTTATAAAAATATATTTTATAACGTTACTGAATCTATTTTAAGTAAATTGATTTTTAAAAGCGTGACATTGGTCATTGTTAACGTTAAGGCGGTAGTCCACCTATGATAAGAACGATTGGTTTTTCCAGTTAAACCGTATCTTTTGTTTAATATACAAACAAATTAGTGAATAACGTGGTTTTAAAATGCATATGAGGATTAACTAGATGTTCCCTTGCCTAGCTCTGACCTCATCTGCAACTTACAGTTATGATTTTGCATGAAGGTAATGCGAAGAGCGATAAGAGCGAACTAGACAAACCCAGACAGGGTTTGAGCTGCACCATCGGCATGAAAAGTTCGCATTTTCTTTTCTCGATTACTTAGCCGCTTTCTGTTTGATTGCCTAAATATGTAACTGCAAACATTTTGACATATTGCATACATGGCGTATAACTTATTTTAACTGCTAAATTTATAAGTCACTATGTTTATTTGGCTGCACACCATCCATTTGTTATCCTTAAATATCTGACCTGTATTGTGATTAACACAGGCTGAGTTGCAGCTTTTTCGTTGTAAAACTTTGTTGTCGTATCGTTCAAAAGGCATTATGCCTCATTTTCGCGATTCGTTGTTTTTTATCATAATTTTTCGGAAACATTGTTTAGACATTACATCTAAAAATAAAATGGGTAGTTTTTAAGAATTGAATATTGCCTAGGTACCTAGGTAACTTCCATTTCTCCCACATTCCTCATCCAAATATATAGTGGATAAAGGACATAATGACGGTTCCTACTGATGAGTTACCAGTAAGCACGAAACGAATGTGCACGAGATTATACTTTGTGTTCTTTGGTTTATCCTTCTTGATCTAATTTGTTACTAGGTGCGCAACATCTTATACATAATTATTCCACATTTGTTGACAAAATATATATTGAATTTTGAACTCTTATGAATTATAAGAAAGCATTAATCCAATGAGTGCATGAGTTTATATCTCTTGTCCATACTGTCTTTGGTATATCGTTCTGATCATATTTGCAAAAATTTTTTACTGGCTCGTGATGCCTAATATTCATTTGTATATATGTTAGTTCTCTTCAACAAACAATATATGATTATTGTATTCGTATTTCAATGTCAGTATTACCGCGAAATATAGTAACTGATGTCGACCAAGGACAAAGTTTATGGATATTCTGGAGTAGCAGGTGTTCAGAAGAAACGCATTATTACTTAAGATTACGCTAACTGGTATATCCTTCTGGTACTATTTGAACTAATTTGCATGTATTAGGTGTTGCGAACCTAGTAACAAATTAGTTCAGTTGTGACCAGAAGGATAAACCAAAGGCAGCATAAACGGAAAGTATAATCTCATGCACATTCGTTTCGTGCTTACTGGCGACTCATCAGTAGGAGCCGGTATTACGCCCTTTAACCACTATATATTTGGTCAAAGAATGTGGGATAATAGGACCAAATATATAGTGGTTAAAGGGCGTAATACCGGCTCCTACTGATGAGTCGCCAGTAAGCACGAAACGAATGTGCATGAGATTATACTTTCCGTTCATGCTGCCTTTGGTTTATCCTTCTGGTCACAACTGAACTAATTTGTAACTAGGTTCGCATCACCTAATACATACTAAAATATATATTAGTTCTTCGCAACAAAAAGTATTTAGCTGTAATATATTGAACTAATTTGTTTGTAGGTACACTATGACCTATGCACCATTGAACAGAGAGTCATACAACTAAACAATCAATGTTTGCACCGCGATGCTTATGCTTGGAAAGCAAAAGTAGATATTTGGCTCTCACCTGTAGTTGTCTTGCATACCTTGTACTTGACTGGAAATGTCGACTTGACAATTTCTATGCAGTCACAAACATTAACTTTTTGTATCTTTCGCCACATGGACATGAATTATACAACTAAACAGTCAATGATTGCGCGGGTAGTGGCAACACTTTTCAAAATCAATTTTACGAGCTTGAAGTAAACACCAATCCCATTGTATTTAACCGGTCGTCGAATAACGTAGAAAAACTACTGTCTGTCACATGCACTGATGAGTTTCAGCCGTCCATGATCATTATCAGATTTTGGCAGCAACCTTTATTTACGGTCGATAGTGTATCACATTGGTGCTTCTTTATTAAGTATAATTATTATCGACAGTTACTTATTAAAATGCTTTTCCTCTTTAACTGGTGGCCTAGTGGATTTGCATACTTTGTTTAATTATATGATCTCAAGCTTGTCTAGCTCATTAAATGAGACTAACAACGCGTATGCTTACGTTGGGCCACCTGCATTTACATCCGATTGCGTACAACGTAGACGCTTCTCAATCAGGTATAATTATTAGCAACTTTTACTTATCAATACAGTTTTAACTTTTCATCTAGTGGCTTCCTCTAGTGATTTATTTAACCGAAACTGCTCCTGTAGTCTTGTATTTGGATTAAAGATAAAAGATTGCGTAGTGCTTTCGATCCTCAACGAATTTATTTCGCTGAAAGTTTTGATGATGAGATTCTTCAACGTATTAGCCTTTAGGCAGCTGCCATTGGCAAGTTATGAGGACCACCCTAAAATCTTTCGTTTTTAATACTAAGCAAAAATTCCAAGGTCTGGAAGTCAATTATGCTGTTGGACTTCATTATACTACTGGGCAATCCGTTATAACTGATATTAGTTACTAATGTCTAGACAGTTTTGTGAACAAATTCTTTTGCTCAATTTTGTTTTGGAAATTATAAGTTGAGCGTTAGGAGAAAAATATACGAACCCACCAGTTCTATCACTGTCAAATGAACACTATTCGCGTTGATTGAGCCATTGCCTAATATAGACACTTTAACTTACAGATTACCAACCTACTGAGGCAATTCCAGTTGATGGTTTACTTATTGAAATTGATTGAACAGAGATCCCATGGCTCGATTCTTTTATTTGAAATATCGGCCATTTAGCACATAACATTATAGTCTTCATTTGATGAGTCTGGTCCTCTTTTACGTGATTCCCGTAAAGCGCCGAGATTGTAATATTATCAGAGCGAACAATTTAGATATGACTGAATTCAAGCTTTTATTACTTCTTCTATCGAACGAATTACGATTGCCTTTTTTGAAGATGAAAGTGGTGTTCTCCTACTCAAAACAAGCGGAATGGCCTTGTTCGAAATTAAACGTTATAAGATAATCATCACGTTTCAGACTGTCACCAATGTCCTTTAGTAAAATCAGTAGCTTATTATCGAGGTCCGCGGATTTGTGACGTTGTAAAGTTAATATGCCGTTTAATATCTCTTACTCTGACCGTGGTTTGAGGTTGGCGTTCCACATTGGTAATGTAAGTGTACTTTCAGCAATCCGGACGGGTGCAGATGTTAGAGTAAACTTTCCCCTGTCGTATTCCACCTACCGATCAAAAATAATGTTTGTAATTTAGAAAGTTGTGTTGATCATTTATTGTTGCTCTCACTTATAATTTTCTGGGAACTATAACTATATTTTACGTTTTTCATCATGTACACCATTAATTAAATTTCAGTGATGCTTCTGTTTGCTTAAAACTTGCCCCGAGACCATTCAAACATAATTAATGAATTTTTAGTTGTCTCTTCTTTCGCAGAAAGAAGAGATACCACACACTCTTCATATTTCGAGCGACCAATCCGTCATCTTTTTTCCATTAGCAGTGCTCCTTCGTTTAACGCTGCCTAAAATTCTAGGCCACCAATTAGCATAAAATCCAAGTTAGTATTCGTTTATAGGTTGTCTGCGTGCAGATTTGTCTATCAATGTATAACATAATTGCTTCAGTGGTAGCTGATATGCGTAAATTTTAAGCTAAATGCGCACACAAGATAGACTCCATGGTAACCCTAAAAGTATTTATCGCCCATATTACAACTATATCTCACATTATTGTGTGCTACTCTAGCAGTTATTGTAAATATTAATCACGTAAAATAGGATAACCGATAAGAAACAATTAGTCTTAAAAGAAAAAAATTATATACTCTTGAATGTGCATGCTCTTGAATTGTAAGTCTAATCACCCACACCGAATGAATATAGGGATTCTTGTGTCTTTAATAATACAAAATTGAAGACAAAATTTCAAAGAAATGTTTCAATTGAACTATTACCCATTGGAAATTATGGAATCTGTAATGAGCTCCACCTAAAGTAAAAAAGACTAAACAAATTACATTAGTTAGTATATGACAGAAAATTGTGTTTAGTGTGCGACAGGGTGGCTCAGTGGTTAGAACACCAAATTCCGAATCAGACGTTCCCAGGTTCGAGCCCTGTTCGCGGCAAATTCTGACAGTAAATAAGGACGAAACCGGTCTACTAAATGGATTTTTGAAGGAGTTGCATTGATGCGCACCTGGAATAATTGTAATTACCTGATCTGCGTTTTGACTAACGCAGCTTTCATTGTTCCAGTAATTTTCTTTCATCAATATATTTCGGCCAAGCTTACCGTCACATATATGTGTGTGTGTGTACATTTTCATAACCGTTGTTTTCATCTAACTAATTTCGACCAGAGTGGCTGAATAATAATTTATCAATTGCATGCAATAACTATTCGTTTTTTTAACACACTCAATGTAAATGACGTAACTGAGATGGGGGAGACCCATAATTCAGAAACACTCATCATAAAAACATGGCATGAGTGATTAAACCAGAAGTCCGAAAGACTAATGCACATGTTAAATTAAAATTCAAACCACTAGGTTGTACTCAAGATAGAGAAGTTAATAACAGTTATTGGCGCACGCCACGCATGTCCATGTGTATGTGTATGCATAACTAAAAAACTTGGTTAAATTACTTTATTTTGATACACATGTACGTACATCTAAATGAAACTGCAGTCAATAGACATTAATTTACCCTTTGCACGCGTCAGACAAATTATTACTTATAACTATTGTATTATTAGAATATTTCCAATGGGTAGGGTGGGGGTGTAAAACAGAAAATTAAGGTTGAAATCACTATTTGTTTTAAAATCAAATGAATAGTTAGAGATGAAATTTTGAAGACTATATTCATAATAATTGTTTATTCATTTGTTGAATAAAAGCCCACTAATTAGTCAATCTTAATCTGATGTTCTTAATCTTTTACTGGAGCTAGCTTCAGTTACCAATTCATGCAATCGCCTTTTTCTTCCACTAGCTAGTGCAGTATTCCAAATCGGACCTAAAGATTTTTCAACAGCTGTTTCATTCATAATATTATCTCTAGATTTAATTTCTATAGATTCCCATAATCACCATTACGACTACATATTGCTATGCGTTTGCATTACTCCCAGTCGATAGTATGCCCAGTCTCCACTACATGGCGGGCAAGATCAGATTTAGCAATATGTCCATATTTACACGCAGTTTTATGTTCACCTCTTCTTACTTTGATTGGACGCATGGTTTCACCAACATACTTGAGACTGCAATCATTGCATGGGATCTCATACACTCCTGAAGTGTCTAAGGGTTCAATCTTTTCTTTTTGGTTAGGGAGTATAGTGCCTAGTGTAAGGAGCTGTTTTAAAACGGTCCTTATATTGTATTTTAAAGCTATTGATTTCACTTTCCTACTTAATATAGAGTCCGGTAATACCATGACCTTCCGCTCTTCCTTATCCTTATCCGCTTTTGTGTATCTCAAACTAGGATTAAATTTCTTCACCATGTCCCTCATTGTTGTATCTATTAAATGAGGAGGGTAACCATTAGTCTTAAATATATCGCGTAGTCTGTCTAATTCTAACTTCATATGCTTTATATCTGTTAACTTGAGACTTCTTAATGTTAATGACTTTAAGATCCCGACTTTCATACGAAACGGGTGATTGGACTTGAAATTAAGAAGGATTCCTGAATAAGTATCCTTCCTATAAATATCTCTTCCCAATTTCAGACCATTTCTAATTAATTTGACATCTAAAAATGGTAATTCACCCGACGATTCCCTTTCTAAGGTAAATTGTAGTTCGCTCATTCGATTAGCTAAATTTAAGAAATTTACCAATTTATTGTCACTATGGTTCCAGATCAGTAATATATCATCCAAGAAACGTAGGTACAGTTTTGGTTTCAATGGAGTCTTATCCAACAGATTATTTTCCAAATAATGCATAAAGATATTGGCTATTGGGACCGATAAAGGTTGTCCCATTGGAACGCCTCTAATTTGTTTATAAAATTCCTTACGAAATTTAAAATAAGTGGAGGACATACAAATACACATCATCTCCATGACGTGTCCTAACGTCATTTTGCTTCCTTCTAATATTAGTGGGTGATCAACTAGGAAACGTCTAAAACAATCCAGAGCCTCAGGTACCGGTATATTTGTGTACATAGATACTACATCTAAGCTTACTAATCTATCCTTTTCATCTAGTACATATTTATCAATAATTTCAACCAAATGATATGAGTTAAGCAAGGTATGTTCTAAGAAATAGGAATATTTTCTTATTCTATGGCACAAAACTTTGAAATTTTATATGTTGGGGAGTGTTGTACATTCACTATAATTCTTAAAGGATTACCCGGCTTATGCACTTTAACTAAACCATAAACTCTGGGTGCAACCGTATCTCTTTGAATGAGAGTGTTACCATGCGTCGAATCCAATTCTTCATTAGCAATCATTTTATTGATTAATAATTTTACTTGCCCTTGTAACTTATCAGTAGGGTCTTTTGTTATTTTATTGTATACTTCAGCATTACTTAACTGTTCTATCATTTTATTGTTATAATCAAATTGATTCATCAGAACTGTAGCTCCTCCTTTATCCGCCTTAAGACATATAACATTATTTGATACTAAATCTTTTCTGAGACGTTTAATTTCATAATTAGGCTTAACTTTATCCTCTTTGTGTGTTAAAACCAATGAGGCAACGTCTAATTCAAATTTCACCTTATCATTATCCGAAAGAAGCTTTGCCGTTTTGACAGCCTCAGTAATTAATTCGTTTCTAACCGATCTTTCATTAGAAATAGCCATGTTTAAACCACGGTTAGGTAGTACAACTTGATCCTTCTTAAGATTTAATGTTGATAGATTTACTATTCTATTAGTCCCGATTAAATTATCACTTTCTTGGGGTCTATAGATTGTAATTTAACATGTGCATTAGTCTTTCGGACTTCTGGTTTAATCACTCATGGCATGTTTTTATGATGAGTGTTTCTGAATTATGGGTCTCCCCCATCTCAGTTACGTCATTTACATTGAGTGTGTTAAAAAACGAATAGTTATTGCATGCAATTGATAAATTATTATTCAGCCACTCTGGTCGAAATTAGTTAGATGAAAACAACGGTTATGAAAATGTACACACACACACACACACATATGTGACACGCGAATATCTAATGAAAGGTCAGTCTGAGGTATATAAATATTATGACTAGAGGAAATAACACACTTGCTTCATTTGTTTCGTGAAATGCAACTGATGAAGGCCTACGGTAAGCTTGGCCGAAATATATTGATGAAAGAAAATTACTGGAACAATGAAAGCTGCGTTATTCAAAACGCAGATCAGGTAATTACTAAATGAATTGCCTTTTCTACACTATACAATTCTTTTTGCATACTGACATATGTAAGTCATTTATAGGTCAGGTGCTTATATCAAGATCGCAATTTTAATTATAGTAATTGTTATCACCGCCCGCGCAGCCAATGTTCGTTTAATTTTATAAATGTTCACTTCAATACCACTTCCCCATGTAGTGTGGTGTCTGTTCAGTATTTACAGATTGGAATGGTTAGTTGGAACTTTGGTTCTAAATGGATGGCATATAAGCTCCACCTAAAGTAAAAAAAGACTAACCAAATTACATTAATTAGTATATAACTGAAAATTGTGTGTAGTGTGCGGCAGGGTGGCTCAGTGGTTAGAGTACTAGATTCCGAAGCTGCTCCATCCGCGGCCAATTCGGGCCAGTACATGATGAGTTCCCAATAAGGACGAAACCGGTCTACTGGATGAATTGCCATTTCTACACTATACAATTCTTAGTTTATACTGACATATATAATTAATTAATGGGTCAGGTGCTTACAACAAGATCGCAACCTTCATTGTAGTGAGTACTAGATAAATTGACTTTTCTACATTGTACACTACTTAATTTATACTGAAAAATGTATGTACATAATGGGTCAGATGGTATATCATAATCGCAACCTTGTTTAAAGTAACGGGTGTCACTGCCCGCGCAATGAATACTCGTTTAAATTATACACCTAAAAACTAACAATGTAGCAGCTGTTTTTTAAATTGATATAAATTAATCTGATCGTAAATAATTTATTAAAGAATTATCATTTAGACTATGTGTTGGTGGTGTCAAGAGATCTCGAAATATCAAGTATTTTAGGTGTGTGTGGCATACATTTCCCGTCGATAAAAGAAACCTATTAAAAATGGATTAAAGCCACTCACAGAGAACAAAATATTTCTAATAATTAATTGGTAGGTTTTGTACACCACTGTCAGAAGTTTGAAAGTTTTCCTCATATAATAAAACTTTGAGTATGCAAAATATTTATTCACCGCAATGTATTCGAATTAATATCCTAAAATAAAGTTTTGCTTACCTAAAAGCCAAAGGTTCATAAAATTTGCAAATTTATTAATGGCCACTATACATACGACTAATTTCATTTTTTCTATGGATTTATATGTCAATTTTCGGTTAATAAATAACTTTTCATAACGCATTTGGATCAACTGTTTTGCCTTATACGGCACACTTTACCATGAACATAATGCCAGTTTCAATTTGTAGATTATATAAAACTGTATTGCCTGCTTTAGATTTTAAGAGAACGACAGGGATACTATATCACTGAGGAAAATCAAGAAAGCGTGATTTAGCGCACGACTCTGTTTCCAATCAGCTAAACATAAACCTTACTGGGGAAAATATACGACTTCCAAATTTATACTCTGCATTATACTTTTTAGGTAGTATTTATTTCATTTTATTTTTAATTGATTAAGGACGTGGTTATGGAACAATTAAGAAACAGTATTTAATAACGATACAATGCTATGATACACAATCTGACATGTTTTCTGAGTTGTGAAATAAATTGTTTATTATCACTGACCCGAATGGACATCTTCAGAGTACAAAGGCAAACTAACTAATAATGGTCAAACCGAAATGCACGGAGAAGTTATGAAAAATAAAATATACAGCTCTCACCCCCAATAGACTTGCATACATTGTACTTAACTGGAAATGTAGGCTGCAAATTTTTAATGCATTCAGGAGCATAACATTTTTGTAACAGTATAAACTGTGCAATCCCTTCAGTAGACCAGCTTAGTCATTTTCGGGAACTCTTCACGTACTGTTCAGAAATTGACGCGGACAGGTCTCTAACATGGTCACGTCTGCATTGGAGTTTGAGGCTCTAACAACTGAGTTACAATGTTTGCTTCTGCTTTTATTACTATTTGAGCTATTGCTTGAGAAGATTTTGTAAGCAAGAAATCTAACTTGATATCCTCGTTCGTTTTCTAAATTGACAACATAAATTGCCAGATGTGACCTAAATTCCAGATTCTGTTAAAAATTGGTTATTTTAATTGCTGTTTATGAATAATTTTTAATAAATTTGCGCGTACTGAATCACATTAGCCTGTGTGTGTTATGAGATTACTGCGCTAAATCAAGTAATTAAGAGTGTATTAGAAACAGTGAAAGCTATACGGTGTCAAACTATAGCCAGTGGGCATAAAACTTTGTTTTAAAAACGTGGATAAAGTTAATTTTAAAATACCTATAGAGCGAATATTTTCTTAATAAAAATGAACCTAAATGTGACTTATATCTATACTTGCTTACAAATGAATATGATTTATATTATTTTACTGCATTACCTTCATGTTTTCAGAAATCGAATATCGTTTACGAATGTCAAAGAAGTATAATACGGCAAGCTGTTTTATTATTCGAAATTGACATGGCATCCGACTCCACTGGAACGGCTGACGGTTTATATGAAATCCTTCTGAGCCTTTGCTTTGCAGGTGATTTTTTTCCGCCTATATTTATTTGTGGTTATGAACTCTATAATATCATATTCTAATAAGGGCGCAATGGTCTCGATCATTATAAAAAGAATGATAGGCTAAATTGTCTTTACAACTTTGCGATATCCGAAAATGCAATTTCTATAGTCGATAGCATAGAAAAACTACCGCCAGTCACATGTGTTGACGCGTTTCGACCTTCCATGATCAAGATCAGAGCTCGATGTCGAACTGACTAGCCAGAATCAAGATAAAACGCTTGTACAAGGAAAGAAAAATTGGATATGCGGCTCTCACTTCTAGTAGTTTCGCATAAATTGTATCTGACTGGAAATCTCGGCTGCACAAAAATTAACATTTTGCAACTTTCGCCACTCATATATTGCTATTTGATCCTCACTAGTCAGTTTGCCGTCGTGTTCTGATTATGATCATGGACGGTTGAAATGTGTAATTACGTGTGGCTGACGGTAGATTTTCTATGTTGTGCGACAGGTTAAATACAATTGGACTGTTGCTTGTAACAAGCTCGCAAACTTTATTTAAATAATTAATACAACCATCCTTGCACTCTGATTATTTAAATGCGATTTGCACATATACTACAGATTTTAAAATTTGGTTACATGTTCATTTTTTAGTATTCACTGAACTTCATCATCATGTGCCGTGAGGTGCATGATTTCTAGACTTTTATTATCTAATTTTAAACTAACTGAGATCATTTCTCGGCATAGTAAAGCACCGGTGGAGTGAAACAGCGATAGGGAGTGCATTGTGCGAATGTTCACGATGATCTGGCATCGGGTTTATGTAGATAACGTTCTCAGTCGCCTTCTTCCTTACCTTCGCCGAAGCCGTGCTTGTTGGTAAGCCATATAATGAAAGCCGTCATTTTCGACTGGGTCATTATAATTAGTTATTCGAATTGATATAACAATATCCCGAGAGAAGCGGAAATGTTGATGATATCGATGTTATCAGGCAGGCAGCAAAGTTCTATGGCTTGGCGCAGATTAAAAATATATTCTAATAATTGGTTTTAAGAAAATCAAATCTGGAGTGTAATTATTAATTGTTCGATCTGGCAAAAGTAAAAACAAGTTATTTCTTGCAAATAGAACCAGAAGAATTACGTCATAGTCAGCATGAACAAGGTGTCCCGTGCGCACGTGCGTTTCGTGCTTTCTGGAGATTCATCAATATGAATTGGCAATACGCCTTAAACCCACTATATATTCGGTCGAGAAGTGTGGGACTGTTAAATGGTGCAATCTCCTTTAGAAGTATGCATTAAAACATGTTAAGAATGGTTTTTTGAATGGTTGCACAGTGCGAGATCGTACCTCATTGTTGCCAGTGGTTAGTATGAACGGTGTTGAAGCTTTCGGAAGAAAGAGGCGAATCAGCACCAAGCCTCCACGAAGACGACCTCGATGCGTACATGGAAATGGGAATCAATCGTGTCTTTGCGTAACTGATAGTGTTAAGAATATTTGTTAATATTAATTTTTATAAAATCTCCAATTGTATGGTATCGGTACCCTTTCTAAGATCGATTTATGTTATATGTAATGTTTTGGCTGTAAATTCGTTTTCAAGCACATTCGTATGGGAAATTCCACATTACAACAGCCCCACATCTCTTGACCAACACCTAAGGATGAATCACTAATTAATCAAAATGCAAGTGTACATGAGAGATTATACCGTTTTTTTCGTGCTGACTTCCGCACATCCGTCTGATCCTGTTGGAACTAATTTGTTTCTAGGCACGCAGTACCTCATGTACATTTTTACAATCTCTATTGTCCTTAAATATTACACAGTATATTGTTCATTAAGACAAAAAAACATTTAATGACAAAGTGACTGATGGTCGTTTTATTTAGAGAATATTCCTTTCTCTCCACTTCGTTGTTATTATTATTGGAAGATGCTTTACGAATAAACAAATGCTGTACAAGTAACTAATTTAATTTATATCGAAATAGTATAGCCGCAGATTAGTTAAGTTCATTGTTTTTTTACTCAAACTAGCTTAGGGTTGATGATATTAGACGCTTACAGGCATTTACTTACTTAAGTAACACGCAGAATTGAGGCAAACTAAGCCTCTGCACAACACCATTATGGCTAAGTCAGCTTTACGGCAGGTCAACATCTACGGTGCGGATTCCATGCGGTTTTCACTCCATTGCGTCATACGAACAAGCAACCCCCGAAGCTAACTGTGCACACAGATGATTATACTAAAAATTTACAACAAGCTCACCACTCAACTCGAGTCGATGCTTGTTGCGTAAGGTTACTAACCAAGAACTATGATGCATACGTGGACCGATCTTGACAGACGATAGGGTACTATATCAACTAGTTTGAATTTAGTTAATTTTAGCAGCTTCTGATATGTTGAAATCTGCCCACATTGTAACTTACACCAATCTGGTGCTGGGTAGGAGAATAATGCTCCATTTGTCAATAGAACTGAAGACATACGCAAAATCTCTATCCAAAGTGGCCTGAGCAGAATCTCGCTTGTCGAATAATAGTACCATATCGTCTGCATAGTCAAGAGAGATCAATATATCGCCCAGGAGAGCTTCAGAATGCATTACGCAATTAAACACAATCTCAAGGGGACAACCTCAAAGTACACCACTAATGGTAGTAAATTTCTGTATAATATTTACAAATTTAGTAGGTATACCACTTTGACAGAATATTGAATAAAGCATTGCGATCCACTGTGTCAAAATACCTAGATATGGTTGGATTCAAGATTATATCACGATAGCTATCACACTTATTATGGTTGCCTTTTTGAAGATGGAGACGTTGGTCGACTCATTCCAAGCAAGCAGTGCGGCCCCTTCATTCCTTATGGAACGGCACATTGACCATTAAAAATCACCATTATGGCGAAGCCATTTTGAAAGCAATGCGATGTCGTCAATGCAGCTTAATGTTTTCATTGTAACGTGCATAAACAAGACCCAACCCCGCAGTTATCTCTGTCCAACTAATAAGAAAAGTTACGCGAAGGATTCTTTTTTTTACATACACTGTACTTGACCAGAATTTTGTATGTGCAATATTGATCGAATTGTTAATATAATGGGTTTGGTATTCATTACAAGTCTGCAAACTTGGTTTGTTATTTACAGACACGCATTAAACGACGACATAAAGGGATCACTTATTATTAATAATAGAAGACACTTAAGCTATCGACTTCATGTAAACCGTGCAACTCACATTTCTAATCACGTGAAATTAATACGAGATTGAAAAGGTAAGAACCGCATATATGATTTTCAATGCCTTATTTATAAATTTCGGTTTAATCTTTGAGTGACGAAACCCTACTGGATCAATTGCCTTTTCTACACTATACAATTCTTAGTTTATACTGACATATGTAAGTAATTAATGGTCAGGTGTTTATATCAAGACCGCAACCTTGATTATAATAATAATCTTTGAGTGTTAGTGATTCCCTGAAGATGACAATGTGAGTTTCTTATGCATCAGTACATGTGATTGGCAATAGTTTTTCCATGCTTTGTGACTTATTAAATGAAGCGTGACTGATCGTTTTATTAAGCCTGCACATTTGATTTAGAGAATGGTTATCACCACCCACGCTATACATTATTGCTAAAATGTATGCTCTACATACTTGTGGCAAAAGTGAAAAAGTGTTTTTGGCCGCAATGAAATTGTACAGCTAAACTTTTCCGCCATATATATTTTATACGCGACTTCTATAGGTGGGAACAACATATCTGAATCTCCATGCATTATATAAACATTTCAGTTTGATTCTCGTGAGTTAGTGTGTTATGCTGTTCTGATGATGATAAAGGAAGATCAATACGCGTCACTAATCGTGACTGACAGAGGTTTTGCAACATTATTTTTGACAGACTATTTGCAATGAAATTGATGCTCTTCTCAAAGATATGCAGTTAGTAGAATACAAGTCAGAGCCTTCCACTAACGAGAGGAATCAATTTTAAAAATGTTTAGCATATTTAGAAGCGGTATTGCAAAATAGGCTGTGTACGACACAGGCAATTGAGAAATATGGCCCGTTTCCACAATCCGTTTATCCAAGAATTCCAAGCAGCCTAGTGCGAACTACGAATGAGCGACATTATTTCTTAATTTCGCACAACTTATAATAACACAACAAGCATTGCTTGTATACTGAGTCAGCTGTTACACAGGCAAAACTGTGCCACCTTGCCTGCTTTTTCCTATGAATTGGGTAGGCAAAATAAGCTTAAACACGCACCTCAGTCCCTAATTCAATGCATTTTCCTTTACTGTTTTCTCTATCCTGACAAATGTTATTCCTCTTGAAGATATAACGGACAAATCGAATCAACATGGGAACATTTAATTTGCCTGCGGTGGAATAAATTGAACATCATGTTGTTCTAGCAAAAATGTAGGATACATTAAATAATGCTACATGCGGCATGTGTTTATGACGTGATACTATGAAAACTGCACGGAAACTGTTTTGCCGATGTTGCCTTACCTTAGGTCAGACTTGGTCATAATGATGCTATGTAGAGGTTTGGTTTGCCTTCTATGTATTATCTAGGTAAATATACTCATAGTAACTAGGTTCTCTCCGTCATGAATCCCTTACAATTTGTGTGCCTAAATTCTTATTATTTTGTTATTTAAAAAATTCTCGTACTTTTTATCCTTATGATTATATTTCAGTGAAATATAAGTTACTAATGATTTTGTATTAATACGCATGATATGAGTAGCTCGGAGCGTTGTAGACCATTTTCTTCGCATTGCTGGTTGTGATATTTTGGAAATTCGGAACCGGCATATGTCGAAAATGAGGCTTTTTTAGTGTTACAAGTTGACAAACGGAGACGATTTTGCCAAATATAGTCCAGTTAATGCCAATATTTTAGACCCTTTCAAAATGTCTACCTTGTAGCATGTGAAACGAGCTAATCTGCTATATACTTCTATTGCATCTGTCTATGCTACCTCCAGGTGCGGCTGCAACTTTAAAAATGGTGTTTTTTACTCCGTTTTTGATTTGCCACGCGGAGTTGCGAATAGTTCCCACTAGGTCATTGATGGAATGAGAGCTGAAATTGACACTTTAATAACACAACAATCATTTTCGTGGCATACGCAACGATACATGTGAACGTATCTTGGATTGCTACGAAAAGTTATGCTATTACTGAGTAAATCAAAATTTATTCACAGCGCTATACGTTATATCTTTAGAGATCATGGAAATTGCGGGCTCAAATTAACATTTATGGTTCGGTTTTATCATGGACGTCCTTAACAGTTTAAAAACATTGGCACGAGCCACGCACTTTGTTATTTTAGATTTCCATTCACTTTTGCCAGAACGCTAATTGAGAATATAGGTAATTTATTTATCCTCAAAAATCAAACACAGATATATCCAAAATAAATTTTCCCTAATCACTGATGTGGGTACTATCCGTTATACGGAGGCTATGGGTCTCCGTGCGTGATTCTGAACGTTTCGATGGAATTAATCAGAATTCATTTGCCTAAATCTGGTCTTGTGATTAGTGTACTGTGCATTATTAAATTTCTATAGATGGTACCGGAAATGAAGTACCGAAACGTTAAACAGTCAAGGTTAGATCCAACTTAATTTCCATTGATTGGTAGGATTGTTATGGAAGCCTTCGAAGTGACAACACCACAAAGCCGAACTCAGCGCGTACTTGAAAATTAGGATCAATCGGATCATTGCGGAACTGCATGTATTAATGGACCACACACGGAATGGAATCGTGGACACACTACATATGATGATCGCACTGCACAACAACGATCAAAAACTATCACGAAATAGCTTATACAGCGGAAGTGGACACCAATGAATGTGACATATAATGTCATTCTTTCACTCACTTGTGTCGAATTTTTCTCTCTGATTGCAAATTTGTTATCGTGTTTGGATCAGCCGGAACATTTTCCTTCGAATGTGAAAAATTCAAATAGCGGCTATGTAATCCAGCAGCACTATGTTCGCTCCTGAAACTGAAAATCTGTCTTATTAATTATGAAACGTACGATATGCCAGATATGTTTGTGAAAGTCTCGGATTGTCGTCAGAACAGATGCGAAACTAAAATTTCGCTTCCTGGTCCTTGGCATGCAGCGCATCTGATGAGGATTAGCTCTGCGTTATGTTTTTTCAGTGAGATTGATTCGGCGTCGAAGCGTAAAAGCTTGTTCGAACATTTTGTATAGATCCGATTTATTTACAGTGGTTTGCAACGATGTTGCCATTCGACAATGCTTTGCGATCCATATCGAATTATTTTTAATGAGTTGCCAAAAACTTGCAGACCCATGCTGGCCACAAATTCGCCTGAATCGTTGACGTCTTTTTGCACCTATTTGGGTTCCGATGAGCCATTACGTGATTAGTGACGCATTTTTGAAGAATGAATTCGTCTCAACTGATTTGATCGGTGTCGCTGTGCCTACCCTCATTAAGTGCCACTTGCATTCCAGCCAACTATCGTTGTATCATTTTGTTCTGTTCTACAAAAAAGATGTTCGCGGTGTTTTATCCTCCATGGAATTTGTGAAAATCTGGTGAAGCTAACTAGCTCAACGCGAATAGCCTTTCAACTGGGAAGTAGGTACACGAACCAGTTATACACTGCAATGCATTTTCTAATTGTGCCACTGGTTTCAGTGACCCACCCCAAAGTCTCACTGCGTTTTTCTACAACTCGGTGATGAGTTAATTTTATCTAAAGTTGTAGAAAAATAAATTCTCGTTACTGAGGCGATATATATATATATATATATATATATATATATATATATATATATATACTGCAATCCGACAAAGATTTAATACACTTTTTCTTCATACATTTACTTAATTTGGCATTTTGCTGTAATTGTTTTCATAGAAAATGCTGTGCGACAAGCTTCTTTTGGCGTCTTCTTTGAATTGCTGCTGAAGGAGATGAGCTCTGATTCCGTGGAATCGGAGTATTGCACTAGAGCTGCAACCGCTATGAAACCTGTCGTTGATAGATTGGTTCGTGAAGTGAAAAATCTCGAGTGCGTTTCGGATGCTGATCAGTCGCCATCTCCACCATTGTACTGGAGAAATAAATTTCCGTTGTTTTGCCCGCCTCGGCAAACACTGACAAAGTTGTGCACATTTTTGGCCAAATATGGTGTAACATGCAAGGTAATTTCAATGTAAAGTTTGAACTATTTCGTTAGAGTAAGGCGTATTTTAAGTGCCTAACGTTGAATCAGTAAGTAATTTAAACTTTATAAATTATGTCTAACATCTTAATTTCTGCTTCCGTATGATAACGCTGAGTTTTGGAAATTTTTGGCCTGTCCGCTAGCGAGCCATTGCTAGATGTCTTGACAAAGTAACCATTAAATTTAAGCTTCTTACCTCAGTGTCGAACTGCTGGTTCCATAGAAATATTTGTAGCTCGACAACGAATATGGGTATTACTCTCAGATCATTAGTTTAAACTTCTCTAACTGAATGGATCACAGTAGATACCCGACATTCTGTGTAACACTGTGGTACATCCATTTAAACAAATTCCATATCTGCTGAATATTACAAAGTGGTTAAGGGACAACATGCTACTACAGATATATTCAAAATTTTATTTTTCATTTTGGTAGGCTTTTTAAACAGTTTTGGGTTAAACCAATATTGCCGTGTTGGTGTCAGGTAATTGAAACCTTTAATTAGAGGCTAGTAAGTGCTTATGGAGCCTTTCTGTTCCAATCTCATTAGTCGTTGTATCTTGTGTCCAAATGCATGAATTCAGGTTGTAAGTTGGAGGAAGACCACAGGTCATGCTCTCTTTTGTGCTGGAGCATCATCATCATCATGCCTAGCCGTAAAAATCCGTAAGTGATTAATGTTTCACTGACATATAACCATACGAAGCGAGAAAAATATAAATAACGACAAAATAATAATTTAGACACAAATTATTTGTTAAATTTACGATAGAGAGAGAAAGAGTACCTAGCTACTATTGGTATATTTATCAAGATAACTCTCAGAAATGAGGCAAGCTAAACCTCTACACAACATCATCATGGCGAAGTTAGCATTAGGGTTAGGTAACATCAGCTCGGTGCTGGAATAGAACACACCTAAACGCGCACGGTGTAATTCCAATATCAACACAAGTTCGTTTATCTAGAATCGGTGGTGACAAAAGACGAACTGGTATCTTTTAAGATTTATAGTTTTATTAATTTTGACGCAGCTGTCTTTAGCAACTTACGCGAATCGAGATGGAATCCATAGTCAATTACACTCCGAACAAAGTCTAAAGTGTTCGAGTCAAACACACCATCAGTCTCAATTAATGTTGTGATGACGCCAGATGACCGACTTTAGCAACCTGTACCTTGAAAAATTCGTTATTCGATGTGTTTTCTTCAGGTATTTGCATAAACTCTTGCCAGCATGGGCGCTTTCCTCTTCTACTTAATCTCATCTACGCGGCTTGAGATATTCAGATGCAGTCTTAGATAATATAGAAATAAAGGCGCAACTAGGGCGCTAAACTTATGTAGAACTGTCATTTTGGTGGAAGAAAAAAGCGTGAAACTCCATGCATAGTCATTATGGTTTTGCAGAACGTCAACCTTACTTCAGTTGCACAAACTTCATACAATGTAAGGCGTTATAATACATGGTGGCCTCCACCACTTTAAAGATGTTCGGCTACTTGTTACATACAATACGATTTGTGTTGACTTGAAACTCGCAAACTTGATTTAAAGAATTTTTACCACCACCAGCACAATCATTGATTGTTTAATTTTATTACCTTTATATGTGGCGAAAGCTGCAAAAAGTTAACTTTCGTGACTGCATAGAAATTGTGCAGCCTACATTTCCAGTCAAGTACAATGGATGTGTGACTACTAGAGGTGAGAGCCGCATATCTAATTTTGTTTTCCATATTTATATGCATTGCGGTTTGGTCATCGCTAGTCAGTTTGCCGTCGTACACTGATTATGATCATGGAAGGTCGAAACGCGTCAGTCCGTGTGGCTGACGGTAGTTTTGTTATGTTGTTCGATAATTGGTTAAATAAATTCGGATTGGTGTTAACTTTAAACTCGATTTAAACTTGATTTAAAGAATTATTACCACCACAGTCATTAATTGTTTAATTTTTTATGGATGATTGGATTGCATCCAGGGCTGTTACTCGTGGAACACATATATCGACTCGGATTATACATTCACCCTTTTTAAATTGCATTCAGATATGCCGGAAATCTAATTACTTAAAGTCTGTAAATTGATTTTAGGAAACAAAAACAGCTTTCTTTTCAATATAGATATGAAGAACTTGACCAATTTAACTTCCATTGTGTTAATTATTTGTTGCAATCACTCGATTATATAAAGTATCAACACAAAATTAATTACATGGAATAATAGGCATCATTAATGCAGAGCGCAACTATGTTTTTAAAAAGAGTTATAAAAAGTTTTTTAAAGATAAATTATCTGGTTTTTGTGGTAAAATTGGTCTTTCTATAGTGAGATAAATTACTTTGTCAAAAATTAAGATACACAGTGGAATTTTGTATTCCAGTCGAATTAGTCATTGGGCTTGTAATTGTGTGGTAACTCGAAATTATAGGCAAAATTACTGCTAGGTTGAATTAGCAATACTACTAGGTATATTAGGCGCCAACTTAAGCATAGTCTGAATGCAGATCATGAATTATTCTTAACTAGGAGGGATAGGGAGATTGAAAAAACGTTGGCCTAAAAGAATAAGAAGTTTTCCAATTTTTTCGCGAACAAATATTTTACAATCATGACAATAACATCTTGATCGGCTAACAGGTCACGTCAAAGAATAATTTGCTTTCTTTAAATCAAGTTTATGAGCCTGAAGTAAGCACCAATCCCATTGTATTTAACCCCGGAGTCAAACAAAAGCAAAACTTCCGTCAGTCAAACAATTATCTTTGTCACGTGCATCTATCCCGATACCCAGAAATCTGTTCTAATGAACATTGTGACGCGTTAGTCTCGATCTATCTTCAGAGTCAGAAATTGGAAATGATATATGTGCTCTAAACATCACTAACCTGCATGTTTTGATGATTTGCTAACGAGCGGGTTTATGGATGATGGTGACGATTTATAATATGTTGAATTATCTCTTTCTTATTATATGGAACTAAGAGACGGTACCGGTTTCTTAGGGCGTTACGATCATTTTTAACATAGGAATTCTCCGGTACTGCGTTAACAATTGTATAATGAACTTGACTCCAGTGTTGTATATGTTTCTCGCTTCGATTTATTTATACCATGTGAACGCGTATATGAATGACATATTTGGGAGAAATTAACTGCCTTCCGATGTGTATATTGCTTTCCAGGGATAGCCGCCCTTCTTGACTTCTAGGGTGTATTTTGCTCAGGGGGTTGCCACATTCTTTGGGATATTTCTTTGTCGCAAAGTGCTCGCTGTATTAGTAAATATTATGCAACCCCTGGTCGCTGGGATATTTCTTTGTCGTAAACTGCTCGCTGTATTAGTAAATATTATGCAACCCCTGGTCGCTTCAGAATCTACAATGCAGTAACACACTTTTATCATCGGCATTGGTGTCCGTCTAGAATGTCCCATTTCTCCATTTTAGCTAACCTTTGGCGTGTTCTGCTAAGAACTATAATCGTATATACGTTGTGTATGCAGGCGTTGCAGTTCGCTCGGGCAGTAGACTGACTGGTTTTCAGTATGAATTTCAATAGGTGGAAAACACTACAGGATCATCCATCACTCGCTTAAAGTTTACGACTTGAGAATAATGATTGGTAAATAGTTGAAAGGTCAAGGTATATTAATAGATGTATCGATAACTCAGGCATTGTGAATGATGACGTAAATTTTGAAATCCAAATAGCTACACCTGATTCTTTTAATTTTTGCTATTTTTGGAGAAACGGGCGTATCTCATATTGATTTCAATGTCGTGTGTATAGTGCATCTGTACGTAAACGTAGTTTTGAATCGCTCAATAAGTGTTCTTCATTAGATCATAAATGAGGCATAATATTGTGCGCTGACTCGGTCGAATTTAACATATGCCGTCAGTACGATTGCCTAGTAGAGCAATATTCATTCAGCCATCTCTTGATTGGCGTGAATCACAGGTTGGACAGATTTTTACCGCGGTAGAAACTGTTTAAGTCAACAAGAATTTAATTGGACATTATATAAACTGCTCGTTTAACCGCATCGGATACACGCGCTCATAGTTATTAGTTGGAATTTATGCACGAAATGACATCGAAACGTGCTTAATTGCGTTCTTGTTTGAGATTCCCAGTATATTTTTCTTCCTTTTACCTGCCTCATGTTGACAGTATGCAAACTCCAAGGACACTGCATTTCTGATAAAAGTGAAAAATTAGTTACTAGTAACTTAGTTATTGCTGTGCATGACGATGATGATAGCTTAGGTTGATTTGTGCCTGGGTCGCCTTGCCCTAATGCTAACTTGGCCATAATGATGTTGTGGAGAGGTTTAGTTTGCCTCATTTCTGTGAGTTATCCTAATAAATTTACTCATAGTAGCAAGGTATTCCTTCTCTCTCTACTCCTCTCTCTCTCTCTCTCTCTCTCTCGTAAATCTCACTAATAATTTGTCTAAATTCACTTATATACTTTTTTTCCACTCCTTATGGTTATATGGCAGTGAAACATTAGTCACTTGACTTTTGTGTGGCTGGACATGATGATGATGATGGGTCTACGAGGCCTTTTGTATACCATCATAATTCCAAAGTTAAGTAAGTTATATACTGCTGGATGAAAAGGCATTTAGTCTACGTTTTATTTGAATTTAGAACTGAAATATGATCACTGTTTCTTTATTCCAAGCCTGTTTGTAACCTTGTTTTATACATCGTGCAGTCTTACTCTGGATACCAAGACCAATGTATACGATGCGATTGTGCAATTGTCCAATCACAAAGTACTGAGTTGCTAATAAAGTAACGGTCATTGGGTTGTGAGCTTGCGATTATCCTTGATCATTTTTGATAGAAAGAAAGAAAAGCAAGCTAGTAGTCCACTGTTTTTGTATACAAAAATAGGTTTTTCATAACTTCTCCTCATGCTTTGGTGTGCGAGAACGATCCTACTGGCGGATCTGATTAAAGAAAAAAGCAATAACAACACGGAATGACTTAATATATTGCCAATATTGATGAAACCTTGATTGCATACTTGGTCATGTATATTGCAACTGTGTGCGTGTATCGAACACCGAATTTTATCTCGCATTGAGAGTTCGGCCTTATAGATTTCAACTTCGGTTTTGTCCATCAAATGTGTATTAGGTAATGCGTACCTACTGACAAATTAGTTCAAACAGAACCAGAAGGATATGCTAAAGTCGGCGTGAAAGAAAGGCACAGTCTCATGATCACATGCGTTTCGTGCTTACCGGTGACTCATCCGTAGGAGCCGGTACTACGCCATATACCAACTATATATTAGGTCAGGAAATGTGGTGGAATCGAATGAATGCAATATAGAGTCTTCAAAAATGTGACTTCAAAGCCAACCCACTAAATTTAATATGTACCAAGCCTGTAAAGTGTATCAAAAATATGATTGCAGAGTCGGTACATGGTATGCATATTTGTTTTCGTGGCATACTAAATTTCACCAGAATTGAGAACTGCAACTACTTTTAAACACATGTTACTACAGATAATTCATACACTCTGGCCTTAATCAACAATTCACGGTAATCGTGATATCATTCAATTAAATATAAAATAGTTATAAGTAATTTTGTTACCCTGTACGCAGAATCTAATACACAATTATATATATATATATATATATATATATATATATATATATATATATATATATATATATATATATATATATATATATATATTAGTCTTCCGCAAAGATCAATATATAACTATTGTCCTTCAATTCTTACATAATTTTCTGATCATTGTTTTGGCTAACAAGGCGTATATATAATTCCAAATTTCCTCTCGAGATATTTCGAAATTCCTTGGCATTCACCTTTTTCAATCGACAACTACCAACGCCAAATACAAATGGTAAAGCAGGTGATAAACTTCTGTCACAATAATTTTATTCATCCGTGACTGAATATCAATGTCCTTGCGCATATATGGCTATGGTAGGCTAATGGCATATATATATATATATATATATATATATATATATATATATATATATATATATATATATATATATATATAGTGTACAAATCTGACTCGCTTTTACTTCTGTTTCTTGTTTTGGCTGTTTGGTAAGTGTGTATGCGTTTGTGTGCGTGTATGTGCGTGTTTGCATGTAAAGTGCATTCTCTCAGTATTGCAAAGTGATGTCTGAGATCTGGTCATTATTGTTTTGATGGCTTGAGAATAAACCATTTGTGCGCATTGTTCACTGTTACATGTATGAGTGTTATTTTTCCCAGTGTAGTTGATCGTTTCACCTTGTTGCGCAAATTTGTATTTTGCACATGGTAACAGCACCACTGTGGATTGCAGTGTTGAACGCTCATATTGTTTGGAAACTTCTGTCACCGTATGCGCTTCTGTTATTTCTTCAGTTTAAATACTGTTTGTTGCGAAGATCTAATATATATGCAAGTATGTATTAGGTTTTGCGAACCTAGTAACAAATTAGTTCAGTTGTGACCAGAAGGATAAACCAAAGGCAGCATGAACGGAAAGTATAATCTCATGCACATTCGTTTCGTGCTTACTGGCGACTCATCAGTAGGAGCCGGTATTACGCCCTTTAACCACTATATATTTGGTAGAAGAATGTGGAATAATAGGACGGTACAATCTCCTAGACAAATGTGTAAACCTGTAATAGTGAAGCTAACATCATCTAAAGTCAACGACAATACGACTTCAATGCTAACTCACACTATATAATATATATACCGAGTCTGTAAAGGATACTAACACTATGGCTATTGTGTTAGTAACCGATACAGTTGTTGCCAATCTGGTGTGCATGCTGGGTTTGATTTCCGCATTTTTTCTTGTGTGGGACAGCGAGATTCATCTCTTAATCTGATTTTATGTTTGTTGATTCTAGTCGAGGGCCTGTTTGGTCTTGACTGGATACTAGTTGATTGTTGTTGAATTTTGTTATTCTTGGCCAGTCGATAAGAATATCATGTTGATGAAACTTTTGAATATTAAGGTCAGGTGCTTGTTGTTTTATATAAAGGGCTTCACAAATAAATAATAATTTTTCTGATTTGCACTTTTATGTAGAATTGTATGAAATTGAGTTCGAATTGACCGGTGTGCCCTGTTTCAATCTATCTATATATATATATAGCTATATATGTGTGTGTGTTTGTGTGTGTGAGAGAGTGGCGAGGACGCCACTTGTCCGCCATTTCGTCCAAGAAAGCTCCATGCAAATGTGCACACTAAATGGGAGCCGGCTTATCACTCCAAAAGGAGTCAAGTACCGACTAGTAAAGATGAAAGTAAGTGTGAGAGAGAGAGAGTTCTACACGCTTAAACGAAAGTTCTCAGTTGTTTTTTTAATTCTTTTTTAATTGGGGCTATGAGCTATCGACTGATGAAGTCATCGAAGATAAACCTCTAAACATTTCGGGAGAATATATGAACTGAGAAATTAATCTTGCTAACCAAAAGAAGTATATGGTAATCTTCTACATTTATTTAGAATTAGCTGGGCAAGTTGTTCGTCAGTTACATAGGCTGACACGAAGGCAAACTAATGCTTATATGAGATTTTGTAAAGCACAGATACATCTCTCACCTCTATTAGTCTCACACAAACGTCGGCTGCACAATTTCAGTTGAGTCAATAAAAACTTTTTGTAGTTCTCGAAAAATTCATATATGCTATGCAATTAAGCAATCGGTTATTGCACTGGTGATGATAACCATTATTTTAAAAAAGTTCACAAACTCCAAATGTTTACCAATCACACAACCTATTGAATTCATTGCAACGGTATATCTTGCAATATTCGAAGGATTTCATTTGACATTAAGACTTGGTTTGAGAGTGTTATCCATATGCGTGTCATTTAAAAGGACTATCATAGACAAGTAATATGCAAGTTAATGGGGCAACCATTGTCTGTCCGGATTTACGCATGCTTATGCGTTATCTTGGGACAAAACTTCTGGAGAGAAAATCTCCTAAACAAGACTTGCGTGTAAGGCTCCTTCATGTTTTGCTATTGTGGCCACAATGCAGCAACGAACTGGTAAAATTTCTTTATTTAACAGACTACATAGCTAATCTGCAATTCATGTTAGAAAACAAAACTTCGATGAATATTGCATCCCGCAATGTTAAATTGAGACGGAGTGAAGTTAAGCTAGAATAAGAGAGGTACTTTTTCGATTCTTCTCATTAATTTTTACTCGAAGCATCCCTATGATATTTTAATATGCATGTTAAAATCTGTAAAAGCAGCCTTCAAATAGTTGATTAGAAATGGAGACAGTAGGAATTTAGAACACTTAGACATTCAATGAATATTAATTCTCTAAGGAATAAGCATAACCGACATTAGAGCGACTTTTATTCGACACAGGTAACGCAGGATAAATCAACAGATGACCAAAAGATCTTGGTAATACCACATTCCAAATCGGGTTAGAAAATAATAACTTATGGAGTGAATTACAGTATTAGAACTGCATTGAAAAGAACATCAAACTTTGGCAGAAAACTACAAGGCCAAAAGGAAAGAATGGAATCCTTAAACACGCCAGAGATATATGAAATATCGTTCAGTCTGTAATATTGTGTATGGGGGAGACCATGCGATCAATTGTGGTTGGAAGACTCTAACACAAAGCAGCATGTAAATATAATCTTAATTTAAAGGAAATCGAGAAGTAATATTACGAATATATCAGAAGCACAAATATCGCTGGGCCCAGTATTCATGGAGGCATTGTTCATTAACAGGAAAAAAAATTAAATTATCGGATGAATTAAATATTTGAAATGAAGGATTGAAAAGTCGATAGATAGCTACTAATTTTGGCTTTATGCCATAATTTAAATTACATTGGCTGCACTGCCTTGAGTAATTCTGTGAATTTGATTGCAGTTATTATTTAATAGGGCTTTAGTAAAACTTTATTTCACTTTTATAATTCTTCGGGATTTAGGCTAGAAGAATACATTTATGCATAATGGCCTTTTGCGATCACCTTAATTATCTCTTTCTCTCTTTCGAAACGCCTTCGTAATTTAGACGAATTTGCTTATTTCAAGTATGTATTAGGTGTTGCGAACCTAGTAAAAAATTAGTTTAGTTGTGACCAGAAGGATAAACCAAAGGCAGCATGAACGTAACGTATAATCCTGTGCATATTCGTTTCGTGCTTACTGGCGACTAATCAGTAGGAGCCGGTATTACGCCCTTTAACCAATATATATTTACTCAACTACGCAATGCCGCTTCGTAAACCTACTGGATCAAAATGCGTATGTATGTGTAACCAGCAGTAGATTACGGATGGACGTTTATATTAAGTTGTTACCGCTCACAAGAATAGAATTACAATGCATCATACATTGTATATATATATATATATATATATATATATGTGTGTGTGTGTGTGTATTCGTGTGTGTGTGTGTGTGTTTAAGCGCAATCGTCTTGGTTTAACTTTAGGTTTGTATATTGCCTACTCTCTTTTTGCATCGACTTTATCACTCTTGAGCTGTTAATTGATATTATATTTATACAATGTGAAATGACTTGATTAAGGGTGACGGTAATGGGTGAAATTATCTAAACATTAGTGTGTAAATAAAATTTAAATACAAGTTAGTCATTAGATGTTGCACAAAATACGTACACTAAGTTGATCAATCCAATAAGATAAAAATTAGTGAGCGTTACAATTTTTAATGAATGTATTGTAAATAATTAAGTAAAACGTAGTAAAGATACATGTAGGTTTATCTTTTTCCGATGTTGGTAATCTTTTTGTGAAGCTTGTTTTTAGTTACGATATTGGAATTATCGCTTCCTGGCACTGGTTGGTGCTGTGTTCCTAATGGAGTCTAGTGACTTTTTCACCGTTGTTTTATTCATAATATCATCTTCTGTTTTGGCTTCAATAGAATGTCTACTCTATCTCATAGTTCTGTCGTGTTTACATGTAGTCATTCGACGACAGCCATGCCGGTTAATTGTATTTCCGGTTTTCACTGAATGACGTCTAAGATGAGATAAATTAACATGACCATGCGTATATTGAGTTCTATTTAACCTCTTCATACTTTAATTGGACGCGTGTCTTCACTCAAATACGTGAGATTACTATCTCTGAATGGGGTTTAAGGCACTATTGATGTTTCTAGGGTTCTAAAATTTTCTATTTTGTTGTAAAAGCTACTATTTATGCTAAATGATGTTGTATTTTAATACTTTGATTTTACGCTTTTGCTTAGTTTGGAGTCCGGTACTTCCATGATCGTACGCTCCTCCTTTACTCTGTTAGGTTGTACGGCTGTAGGCTTGAAATTAAATTATATTACTAAATCCATCATCGTTGCTTCCATTAGCGCTGACTATTTCTCGAAGTTTGCTTAATTTCACCTCCTTATGTCTTATATCCGTTAGTCCAAAGCTTCTAATTTCTATTGATTTTATGATACCGATTCTCATCCAGTACGGATGGTTTTAGTTAAAATTAAGAGAGATTTAAGAGTAAACATCCTTTCTACCTGAGTATTGCTAATTTGTGCTATTTATAATTAATTTGACACCCCTAAACGATGATTCATCCAATAAATTCCTTTGACCTGTGAATTGGAGCTCGCTCATCTGATTACTTTAGTTTGAGAAATTTACCATCACCATTCTAGATAACTATTATTTCACTCAGGAACAGCACATACAGTTTGGGGTCGGGTCATATCGTTGTGCCTGAACCAACAAGGGCTTCCTCATTTTGCACCTCTGTTTTGTTTATACATTTCCTTCCTAGATGCATCATCTTTACATTGGGCCTAGTCTTTAATGTACTTCCTATTATACTCGATTCAGTGCTTTAGGTACCGTTATATTTCTGGACGTGGATAACACATCCAAGCTCGCTAATCTATCACTTTTATCTACTATGCATTTACCAACAATGTCTAACAAATGATATAAATGCATCCAAGTTTATTTGACGATGTGATTATTTTCTTTATGTCTTGAATCGCACTTTAGATACTTTGTGTTTCAGTCAGTAAAAAGTTAATGAACTGACATACATACGCGACGAACGTCTATCTGGAGAAACGGTAGTAATTGTTGTGAAACTATCAATCCATAAGTATGAATCTGGCCACAAGGTAATTGCCAGTGAGTTTTGAAATATCGAGTGAGAAATTGTGGATTTTGATATATGCATTGTTAGCCTAAAAGTTGATTAAATTATTGTGCGAAATCCAGTCACGCATCCCTTTTACTCGTTATATTGATCGGGCGTAGACCTTTTGACTAACTGTGTAATATATTTGATTAGTAGCCATTATGGACAAAATGTAAGGATAACTGAGATTTCATTTTCTGATTCTACCACCTTTTTTGTAATCTCATGCTCTTAAATGAAGTAACTTGTGTCTCGGCACGCTACTACTAACACTAAATTAATATGCTTTTTGCGAAAATCACTTATTCATATGCATATCGTATATTTTAAAACAAAGGAGTTATGTGCTAGGCATGGCGTGCTGCGATTCGGCGAAAGCGAATTGAAAACTATTTTGCAGTTTAGCTTACTTAGACGAGTGAATGTGCTTTGTAGTTTTGCCTTTTCAGCTTTCAATTATAAAGTATGATCTACTAATTAGCCTATTAAATTGGAAATTTAGCGTTGTTTATATTCGTACTGTTAAATATGCACAGACTATTAATGTTGATTTCGAAAAGGAAACGGTTGTGGATAAATTAAAGATTTACATTAGGCATTATTTGACCAGTTATGGGAAAATTTTAGATGCAAGCTTTGTACTTGTTTCAGACAAATATTTCGGATAGTGTTATACTCAAGATATACTTTGGAATTTAGTTTATTTGATATATATATATATATATATATATATATATATATATATATAATCACAAACAGCGTTTTGGAAATATCTTTATCTCTTAGATTTGAATTATAGATACAATTTATAATGTATTAGCCATGCTATTCTAATGTGTATTCAATTTATATCAGGCCATATCTGATATTTTTTGAACATGATATGACAATTTCTTCTTTAAGTTACAAGAAAATCCCATTATGCTTTAGTTATAAATATGCATGTCTTCAGAAAAATGGGTTACTTACGCAAAACTGTGGACGAAACCATATTGTCGCGTACTCATCTGGGATTAAATACAGACGACTCTAACTTAAAGTCTTCAATCACACGTCGGATAGCGTCTAATGGACGTCGCTGTTCCGACGGTGAAGGTCGTTAAAGTCTGTGATAATGCATGAATTTCAGGGATAAGTAAAAAAAGCGGCTGCTGAAGATACATATTTAGAAAATGAGCAGAACACAAGCTAAATACGCACCGTGGGCTTCCAGTAGCTTAAACCAAACGATAGTTTGTATATTGTCTTTTACGGCCGCTGAACTTCATAAATGTGACATCTACTTTTTCTATCATCAGCAGATTCAAATTGCTTTTAATAATCTACAATATGCCTTATTCGGGGCTAGTTCGCGATAAATGGCCGTTCCCCTCTCATCCTATTGTAAGAATATTCAAGAGAGGCATGATGTTGCTTTTCTGCTATGCAGTGTTTCAACGAAAGCCTTCATTGGCTACAAAGCTATACGCTCACTTGGATTACGCTGGGTTTTAAAAGAATAAGCATCAACTCTCAATTATTCTGCCTTTGAAAATTGATTTCTTGGACATTATATCTAATCTGGCTTCTGGTTTGGGGCTGCGATATAATATATATATATATATATATATATATATATATATATATATATATATATATATATATATACTCGTGCAATAAAATCGAAAACAAATTTGCGGAATGCCTATGCTTCTGCTGGATCACTTGTAAGAGAATGAAGAATTCGAAAGTTTCATCAATTGTGCACATGAAGTGTTGCATCCGTTATGACTTGAATCTAATCGCGTCGAAATTAGTCTTTGCCAGTGTTCAGCAGGAACCTAAGATTTTACTAAACGGTGCCCTGCTGTCGGTCCTCAAGTATTTAGCTTACTTAGAAACCATGACACAAGAAGAATCGGCCTCTGCCGATGGTTCCAGACGTACTATCCTAACTTAAACTAACACTGTCGAACTAAACAAATCAATCTTGAGTTGTCCTTCCGTTTCACTACGCACCAAAATCAAGTAAAGGAAACTGGCGGTTCTTCATTATGCTGCAGTATCTGATCAGCTATGCCAATCGGTGCATTTGCCCGGTTTTGCTTAAGTATTGGCCAGCTGCACGTTAGGAGTAAAACATGAACCGTCCGGTTATATTCGGCCTTTTTGTGGTTCACTATCACTACCTATCCTTTCTTTAAATCAAATTTGTGAGCTTAAACTAAACACCACTTCCATTGTATTTCACCAGTCGAACAACAGCTAAACTGCCGTCAGTCACATTGACTGTTATGCTTTTCGAATTGTAAAATACACTGGAATTGGTATTTATTTCAAGCTAGAAAAAATTATTTAAAGAATCATTATCACCACCCGTGCAATCAATGATTGTTTAATTGTATAACCATGTAGCCTTTTTTGGAACATTGGTTGGAGCACAGTTAGAGAAGGTCTGTTTCAAACCCCACTCTCCCGGCCAACAAAGAAACTCCGGAGGATGTCTGGAATCACAGGAGTATAGGCTAATCATATCTTACCGGCTGCTATTATTCGCGATATCGGTTACGTTATCACACCGCATTGTAACCCCTCTGTCAATGGGACGCTAAAATGGGCGTAAATCTGTGCTAGTCTGGTGGAAAACGGGCTAAAATGGTATAGATGCCTCGGGAATCAACTTTGCGGAGTTATTTTGATCTTCTCTTATCTTTGTATTTTATGTCTTTATTAAGTGTTTTTATAGCTTATGTCATTTGTCGCATAAAGTTGTATCTCTTCATCTGAAGTTTCTTTGATTAAAATGTTTCATTATTTAAACTTAGCTTGTAGTCAGAACGTAATAATTAATTGCAGTATGTCTAACGGAGTACTTGTGGTGCATTTTGTTTGATATTTTTTAGCTTATTCTGGAATTATCCTTTCCCACTGGCTATTTAACTTGCGAAGATGATGTTGAAAAACTTGATTATTCGAAATTCACTGGAGCACAATTAGAAAATTGTCTCCTTGGACGACTAATGGCGCACAGTCACCTACGAAAACCGATGTCGCTTTTTGAACTGGCTGCTTTTGCACGCAATAATTATGTCCTGCGAGTGGGCGCACTATCTGGCGAATTCTTTACCGATGAAGTTCCGACGGAGCGATATGTGGACTTGGAGAAGCAAAGCATCACTTCGGTTTGTAACTTAATACGGTTACTTTTTCAGTTTACCTTTGACGCAAAGTCATCTTACGCCAGATACGTTTGTTCCGATATTTTTTATTTCAAGCTTGTTTTAGTTTGGCTTGCTTAATAGTGTAACGTAGCCAACCAAACAAAGTTCAGCGTAGGGCAAATTTTTTTTTTGGCCGTTTCACTTGCAAAAGAGAATCGATGCCACATCTAAATAGTAGTAGAACGCACGCCTCTTGTGATTAATCCGAACTGATTAATTATTTACCTGACCATACATACTGATTAATATACTCTGTTGCATCACTAGTTGTCACCCCAACATCGTCTTTGCCGTCTAGCATCTATAATGCAAGTTAATTTCCTACAACTGTCGGTGCAGTTCATTTAATTTAACCAGAATAGCTACATACAAGTATGAAAAATTGCATCAATGGATGTTGCAAATTTACGCGATCTCTGTGTGTGTGTTTTGACTGGCACTAGCCGAGTTCCCGTTTTTTCATCGGAGTCCTTTCGCGAGATCTGAAATAAACCTGACGGACAGAGTAGCTGCTTTCCATAGATTTTAAACGTGTACGATAACAGCAGTCACGCATTGGCATATATAATTCTTAACAGCTAAATTCCTATCAGCCATTCAAAATTGCTCTATATCATTTAATGTATTCAAGGCTGCGGTCTTGATATAAGCACCTGCCCCATTAGTTACTTACATATGTCAGGATAAACTAAGAATCGCCTAGTGTAGAAAAGGCAATTCATACAGTAGACCGGTTTCGTTCTTATTGGTTGTGGCAGGATGGTTCACTGGTTAGAGCACCAGATGCCGAAGCCGACGTGCCCAGGTTCGAGCCCTGTCCGCGGCAAATTCTGGTCAGTACATGATGAGTTCCCAATAAGGACGAGACTGGTCTACTGGATGATTTGCTTTTTCTACACTAAACAATTCTTAGTTTATACTGACATATGTAAGTAATTAATGGGTCAGGTGCTTATATCGAGGCTGCAAACTTGATTATAATAATTGTTATTGCCGCCCGCGCAACCAGTGGTCGTTTAATTGCTCTATATCATGCAAATCATGTTTCTCTAATCTGATTATTCCCAATGTGATTAATTAATAAAAAAATTACATTGCTCTTTCAGCACTAGCTAAGCACAACAGCTAGTATTATACCTAAATTACATGATCTGTCAGATAATTTTGATAAATTCAGTTTAACAATTTTTGTCATTCTATTAATTGTTTTATCAAGTCGCACTGCTACAACTATAATAACTTCTGTAATTTTATTAACAAATACGTAGTCTATCTTGTAGAACTGATAAAATAAGAGGGCAATCACTGTTTGGCTGCATTATTACCCCATAAGTCATGGCAAGAAAAAGTACTCTTGGTTACTAGACTGATTGAACCACGTCTCTCTACGCGACCCTATTTGTCACTTAATTCCAGAATATTCTTCACTTTTTTGTCGAAATTTGGAAAAGCACGTTGTAGTACTATCAAATGATGGACATCGCGAAGGATAATGCTCGACCATCAGAGAAATCGTCTCCCTCAGCTGCGATCTTCGACATATATTGCTATTGCATTAGTGCACTAGCAAGCAGGATGTTCTCAGCCAAATGCAGTCAGCACTTCCTAACTTAATGTTATCGTCATTTTGAAAAGCGTAACATCACTATGACGTCTGATGCTTCTCTGCCGCATAGCTAATATTTTGGTTGTATTTTGTAGGCTATAGAGCGTTACTAGGTTAAATGTGATGGGCATGGAAAATCCAATTGCATTGAAATAGAGTAGGCTTGGGCATAGATTTCCCGTCTAATTAATCTGAATTAAACTAAATCGATCGAATGCATTAGTTCTTAATTTTTTATTATTCTTAAATTTTCCGATGCTGTATTAGTTCTAATTTAGCTGATTTCACATTAGGAATCTGATTACATAAGTGTTTTCCTAATGTAGATGTTATCCTAATGCTGTTTTACACTAAAGTGGTTTTTTTTCATTTTCTATTCAGCTCACTGAACAGTTTGACAACGATTTGCATGCTTTGTTTACAAGTATATTGAAGACAGGCAAGCAGAGTCCTGCAAACAGAAAGCTACTGCTGAAGTGGTTTGGTGCAATGATATATTCAAACCGCAGTAGGTACTTATTTTATTCGATTATTCCAATTGATTTTTTGTTTACCATGTGCGTTAGAATTTTGCTTTTGCTTTATTTTCTAGAATTGTGTTTTTTTAATTCTTTATTTTTACCTCTCATTGCATTTTTGCTTGTTTCACCATTTGAATTGCATTCTTTCAATGCAATTGGCGGCGTTACTAGTATAGGCGCGTCGTTCTCGTCATCTTAAGAGCAGTGAATTCCCCGGGGCTTCTACTGATCGCCTAGTGGTTTGTAGGAAACGCTTATGTGACTATTTGTTCCCAGACTAATTTGTCTCAGCAGGTGGGATACTTAACTTAATTTATGGTGGTTATTTTTTAAACGCTTAGCTATTCGTATCGGGAACTTTGCGTCTAAACCTACCAGTATTAAATGGTTTCTTCATTCCTCTCGTGAGCATTGCACCTATACCGTGTTCAACGTGTTATTCACGTTAGACAGTCAGCGTTTGCGCAGATGGAGACATAACTTTAAATCAAGTTGGTATCTAGATAGTCGCACAGCATAGGTAAGCTGCCACCCGTCACACGTATTGATGCGTTTCGACTTTCCATGAACCTTATCAGAGTACAACGGTCAATTATCTAGCGCGGATAAAATTTTAACGCATATGTATAAGTCAACCAAAATTAGATATACAGCTTTAACCTCCAGTAGTCTTGCAGGGTGGCTCAGTGGTTGAAGCAACAGATTCCGAAGCAGATATGCCCAGGTTCGACGACTGTCCGTGGCAACTTCTGGATAGGATGTGATGTGTTCCTAATAAGAACAAAACCGGTCTAATGGATGAACTGTATTTTCTACGTTTCATAATGCTTAGGTTAAATTATTAAACAATAATTGATTGCGCGGATGGTGGCAACAATTCTTCAAATCAAGCTTACGAGCTTGAAATAATCACCAATCCCATTGTATTTAACTAGTCGTCGAACAACATGACAAAACTACCGCCAGTCGCAACGCGCTGACGCGTTTCGACCTTCCATGATCATCATAAGAGTACGACGGAAAACTGAATAACGAGAATCAAACCCTATTTCGTATATATGGAAAGCAAAATTAGATATGCGGCTCTTGCCTGTCTAATGTTTATGATTGCATAGAAATAATTGATTCAATTAATTGTCTGGGATAGCCATTAGACATTAAATCGTTAATTACTTTATATTCATTTTCTTTGAAATCTTGACTGACCAACCTGTCAATTCTTGAAAAGCAACCACGAACTGTTGATAATTTATATTGAAATGGCACAAAACTGCTGTAATGCAAATACTGCACAGACCATGTTCGTTTGTGGTAAATTGTTCTGTTTAATTTACCATTAGCTTCGTTCTTTTATAGTACATCTAGGAGAAACATTGTGTGAACTGACCGGCGATGGTGATATGAGTTACCTCTTTGACTATAATGTCAATGGTTTCATCAATTGGAACATATATATATATATATATATATATATATATATATATATATATATATATGTGTGTGTGTGTATGCAGAAAAGCCATTTGTTAGGAAGCATTTTACTTAGGTTCTATTTAGGGACATTTGTATTCCTTTATATACTGAACAATATTTTCAGTTTAACGTTCGTGTTTATTGAAGTCTATAATGCTAAATTATGATTAGACTTAATCTTCTTTATATAATTAAACGAACATTGGTTGCGCGGGTGGTGATAACAATTATTATAATCAAGGTTGAGATCTTGATATAAACACCTGACCCATTAATTACTGACATATGTAATTAATCTTCTTTAATTATATTATTTTTATAAAGCTGCCTTTTTTTAATTCGTGACTATTACACGGTAACTAATTTTGTCTGGGTTTTGGCGTGCTAAATTGAACGCATTGTAATTCTTGTACAATAAAGGAATTTATATTCTCGAAATGAATCGGTTTTTGGACTATTCTATAAGGATAGTAAACATGGCATAAAATCTACAATATATAATTTATCTTGGAAATGAACGTATTTTAATTTGTGAGGAATAAAGGCATTTTATTCTTGAAATGGATAGGTTTTCTGGACTATTCTATATAAATAGTAAAACTTGCATAAGGTCTACAATGTATAATTTATCTTTGAATTAATACTATTATTTTATTCTGTGGTGTACAAGGTACTAGTGGGCTGTCACAGTTGATTCGTCAACACTCGTGCCCTTACCCAGAATATGGCGTTTTAGATAGGCATTGTTCTAAAATGTTAAAATTTAAATTTATGTTGTGTGGAGTCTTAATATTAAATTATAAAGGAGCTGTCGTTAATCAGAAAACTATAATACGTGTAGTTTAAAAAAAGTTTTTAATCTGTTGCTAACACCGTACCGTATTTTTTGTGCATAAAAATTGAAAATCTGAATTTCTTTAATGATAGGTCTAAATTACTGTAATACTTTTAGAGACAATTTGCTGTTGATCATATTCAAAATTATAGTGTTTATCTAAGAAATACTGAAAGTTTATTTTTGTCAATATGCTAGGTTTATCAGATAGTTCATGACGTAATCCGAACGCTTTTGAGGTAGAGTTTAAAAATTTTCAGAGCTAGGTGATGAGTGTAATGTCTAGCTTCAAAGAAATAATTCAGAACCAAAGTATGAAGGATACCGACATGCTATCGCATCGCCTGCACCGTCACCGTCAATCATCGTAACGGCTATCCTATTCCCAGTCACTATCAAACCCAACGCAGTATCGTGGCCTTTCATCACATTGCTAGAAAAATAATTTATATCAACTTCCAGAAAGCCAGCAGTCACCCACAGATAGACTGGTGTTCTCCGGCGGTCATTTCTAATAATTAATGTATAAATCATTGTATATGGGACCCTTGAACGAGACATTGCTTAAGAACGTGTCAAGATGGTGCCGTGTTGTGAATTTCTACGGTGGCCCACAGGTCGTTAACCCAAGACAAAAGTTTAGACTTATAAACAACCACGTACAAAGGAAGTAAACCGGTGTGTGTTAATTCTCTAACCCAGAAAACCGCGTCCTTAATGGTTATTACAGATCAACTCTCGCGCGTCGCGTTTGTAGTTGATACAGGTGCTGCAATATCGCTAGTAATGTCAAATTTCCCATTTACTTGCAGCATCGTTGTACAAATAAAGGCCGCCATCGGCCAGTCATTAAAAATACATGGCTTGCCAAATCTCAGAGTTTCACTAGGTCTACGTCGTGTAATCCTGTGTACGTTTGTCCTCGCCTACGTACCATAGTGTACGTATGACTGTTAGCTGATACAGTCAAAGGTACCTTGTTAGTCCCAGTTACGAATTTTAATGTGTACCTTTGTTGGTAATGACGATCGCTTTGTTTTTCTCATCCAAGAGCAAAGGTTCATTCCAGAGTAAATGAGATCGTCAGCAGCATTCCGAAAATCACAAATATTAAAGTATCAGATCCTAACTACGCAGCTAAAAGCCTGCCAGTTTTCGCTACGAAGAAGTAATTGATCAACTGATTCCAGCAACATTTACCGCAGAAATTGATTAAAAAAGACTGCACCGTCAGGAAAATCATCTATTTTCGATCATATATTGGAAACGGAGCACCCAGTCAATTTGACCAATTTCTCAATTCTACATAGAACAAAATCAGAAAACTTGTTATACATTTATGAAGCCCCTATTATTAAAACAACAAACACATGGCCTAAATATTCTAAAGTTTCATCAACATGTTATTCAATTCGATTGGCTACGAATCAAAAGATCCAACAACAATTTACTGGGATCCAGGCAAGATCAAACACCTCCTCGAACAGATTCAACAAACATTCGATCGGATAGGTAACAAAATGAAACTGAAAAAGCAGCTGCACATACAGAGACAGAAATTTCGAAACAATATGAGCATTCAACACTGCAGTCCGCACTTGCGCTGTTACCAAGTGGAGAAAACAAAATTAAAAAACAAGGGAAAATGAAGAACTACACTCGAAAAAATAACATTTGTACATGTAACAATCATCAATGCAAACAGTTGGTAAACTCAAGCCATCAATATAAGAAGGATCAGATACCAGACATCACTTTGCAATACAATGAGAAAACCTACTGCAAATACACGCACGCGGACACATACGCATACACTTACTAATCTGTCATAACAATAAATAGAAGTAAAACCGAGTCAGATTTTTTTCCACCCAAAATAATCAAATGAAAACCTAGGATGTATATAAATGAAATATTGTAAAGTGAAACTTAGTAGTCTCGAAATGAATGGCCATTATCCACTTTATTATTAATTTATTTTTTATTCCTAATATATATATATATATATATATATATATATATATATATATGCAAATATGCATATATATAGATTGCGGTTAATCCGCGTTAGTAAGATTTCTGTCGTACTCTTAGGATGAGTATTAGAGGTCGAAACGCCTGTGTGATTGACGGTAGTTTCGCTTTGCTTCTGGATTGGTTAAATCCGGTGAGATTTGTGTTTATTTCAAGCTCGCAAACGCTATTTAAAGAATTGTTTTCAACACTCACGCAATCAATGTTTAGTTAACTATTTGAACATATTTTCGACTGGGTACGCGACATCTTATAAAAACTTGTGTAAATTGTCTATTTCCGCAACTAAATTATAACTATTGGATATTTTATTGAGTGATGTCATGGATAACGCGAAATATGATAATTGATGGCGATCATGACCAGATTGTATGCAGCAGCTGAAGTAATAAAATTTTCATAAGTTCTAATTATCAATTTTGGTTTCTTGAATGAATGTCGTTGCGATACTGAATTAATTGAAATTACCTGATCTGCGTTTTGACTAACGCAGCTTTCATTGTTCCAGTAATTTTGGTTAACTCGATGAATTTCTTAATTAAATGAAAAATATTTTTCTTGCTAACGAGGCCGAAACGTTGTTCGTTAGTACAATTCATTTGTGCATTCGACAATACAGTTATGTAAACTATATACGAGAATACTGGTGTTGAGAGCTGAACTGCTGATTTTCCATTCCTTGTGTAAGTTTAGACATTTGGGATAAGATTTCATTCAATTTGATTCTATTATATGTGCAAAAAGTAAAACGATAAACATTCTGACCTCATTGAGCAGGTATATATTGCGGTTTGATCTTTGTTAAGCATTTTGCTGTCGTGGTCTGTTGGTCAGTACGGTAGGTCAATACGCGTATGTAGGTGCTAGTCGGTTGGTTTTTTTGACGCACGACTTACTAAACTAAGTGGGATAAATTTGTATCTTTAGCTTGAAAACCTGTTTTAATAATTGTTATAACTTCTTGCACAATAAAATATTTCTGATACAGGTGTAGTGAGAAATGCATAGAAGGTATTCTATTGAAAACATTGAAATTGTGCAGTTGATTTTCATTTTAATTTCTATATATGAGAAACTACTATGGCTATGCTGGTTCTTCATACTTTTAATATACATATATGTTGTTTATCCCTTGTGTGCCAGTTCTACGTTGTGCACTGATGGTAAGTAATTAGGATCGAAACATGTCAATGGTTTAACTGTTTTGCGACTCATCAAACGAAATGGAATTAGCGTACATCTGAACTGCGTAAACCTGGTTTTAATCATTCTTACTCCGTTGGTGGTTAGATATGATACGTGCTGAGATAAAAATGTTAACGACAGTACTGCATTTTACTGTTTAACTCGTCTGTTTCGCCACTGTGCACTGTGAAAATACTTTTTTTTATTCAGCTACTCCTGACAGATCTGAATGAAAGACTATTGGTGTTGCTTGACTGGATCTGAGCTAAAATCAGCATGCGCCCAATTACCATTATTTGCATTTGATCGTCCTCCTGGTTCAATTTAACCCGAACGTATTCTGTCTCTTGACCCGTTGAACATGGGTGCTCCATCCACTATCCTGTTATTCTGTTATCGCGCACTTCATACATTGCTTGGATTTTGGAGATTTCAGTTATTTTAATTGTCCAACAATGCTTTCCATTTCTGACGAATACTTTTATATAGGCAAGTTTCTATTTTATCTATATTCTGCCAGTATTTATGCCATGTCATCCCGATCCAGCTTTGCAGCAAATACTACGTGGCCACAGAGCTGTAAATTGGTATGCTGTACACAAAATTCCATGTAGGCAACCTGGTCATGAGTGCTTTGAACGTGTATTCGTTGACCTGCAAACATGAAAAAAAAATTTTCAAAAATCATCAACACTGACGTATAATCGTAACTGAAATTGTATAATCTTAGTAGTTTACGCTGGTTCCGAAGCCAAGCCAGGTCAATGTTGCGCAGAAAGCTGTGCTGAAGTCAAACGTAGCTTTTTCCTAAATTGGTCTAACATTGGCATCTTGTTTATTATTATCATCACATTATTCATAGCATAATAGTTGTAAACGTTTATACCCGGCACCAAATCTTTGCATGGTGATCCAAGCAGGCATAACGTTTCCCGATCGACCAAATTTGGTAAGCTGGCGACTGTTTTCTGCGCAGACTGAATAAATGTAATATTGCGCGTACTTTACGATAAAAGAATTTATTTGAAAATCAACACTGAGAAAATTGCAATCCGCCTGTTCATCTTTTGAACCCATGTTACTACATCTGATAACGGATACAGCAGCATCTGGAACAGTATGCGTGTGCCTGTGTTCTAAAAAGCAGTCAGACCGCATGCTAGACATCTGTTCCACCACACCAAATTCTGCAGCCACCAGTTTCTGCTGAAATGAGAGGAGATTGGACCCAGCCTTTTCAACTAGGCGTGGTCCTTTCTGTCCATTATTCGTCAAATGGAGAAATTTTTGTAAACAGGTTGAAACGCGTTGTCTTTTATCGTTTGGCACAAAGTTGACAATGTATCAATGACTCTTTAGCAAAACGATTAAAGAGCATCATCGACCCCTAATTTGCAGCTTATCAAGAACATAATAAATTTTCTCAATCTGTTACCTATGGAAAAAATCGTTAACAATAATTAAGCGACCCAGCGATCGTGTTACGAGCTGCCAATCGAAGCTTCTTTTCTCCCTGAGACGACAGAGATTTATACTTGTATGATAAACCGAATTAGCCATTTAACTTGGTTGATTGATTTCGGGATTATTCCTGTTTTGATGAGGAAATACACAAAAGTAACTATGCCAACTTTTACCGCGTTTGATATGGAGGAATCTGTTTAAATTGAGCTAAAATGTGTCCTGGGAAAATTCCACACCCGCCGAATATGGGTCATCGGTCCATTAGGTATCGCATCGAATGTTGCATCTCCATTGTCAGAAGAAGAATTTTTGAATAGCGAGAGAAGCCGATAATACCAACCACGGTATTAATCAGACAGGTAATGAAATGCATGGGCCAAAATTGCACTCCACTGCATACTAGTGCAGTGCCACCGTTATAAATGATTCACTTTTATCGCTTTTATAGACTTGTCTGTCGTATTCGAATGGAGAACTTTAGAGGTATGCTGGCGAGCTATGAATAAAGGTGGCCTCCCAACCAAATTTTCTCAACTATTAAGAACCTGTTTAAAACTGATAAGCTAGCCTGTATGCCGCAATTCGTTGGTCTGAGCAGTTTCAGTTTTGCTATAGCTTTTAAAAATAATTGTTTAAGCCACGCTTATGGACTTAGACGATAATCACCATTATTCTTCCAGTCATAAAACGTGAAAAAAATACCGTCAGTCACTCGAAATGACGAGTTTCCACTTTCCGTAGTCATGATCAGGGCATAATGACGAATACAAAAACGACGATTAAACGGAAATGCACTCACAATGTTTTGATAATCAAAATTCGGCTAAAAAGATATTTTATTGTATTCAAAATTATCAAATAAATTTTAACATCTGTCTTTGCTGAGGTTTGTGTTATTTAAGTTCGGCAGAGTGGTGAAAAGAGTAGAGTAAGATTCCGTAGCAGAAGTGCTCAGGTTCGAGCACTATCCACGATAAAATTCTGGACAGTGCTTGAATATTTATCAATGATGGTAAAATGATCTACTTGATGAATTGAATTTTCTACATGATGCAATGGCAAATTTATATATAATAGGATTGGTGTTTATATGCTCGCAACCATGCTTTAAATAATTCATGAATTGAGCTTGTTATTCAAATTACCGCTAATAGCTACATTATTCTACAACCGATTAAATACAATGAGATCGGTGTTTACTTCAAGCTCGCAAACTTGATTTAAATTATTGTTACCACCACCCGCGCAATCAATGATTGTTTAATTGTATTACCTATATATGTGGTAAAAGCTGCAACCAGTTAATGTTCATGACTGTACAGAAATTGTGCAGCCAGCATTTTCAGTAAAGTTCAATGTACGCGAGACTACACGAGGTGAGAGGCCCATATATTATTTTGCTTTTCATATATATATATATATATATGCATCGCGGTTTGATCCACTCTGGTCAATTTGCCGTCGTATTCTGAAGATGATTGTGGAATGTCGAAGCGCGTCACTGCGTGCGACTGGCGTAAGTTTTGCTATGCTGTCCGACAACTGGTTAATTACAATAAGATTGGCGTCTACTCCAAGCTCACAAACTTTATTTAAATAATTGTTACCACGAACCGCGCTACCGGTGATTGTCTAATTGAGTTTGTTGTCTGTGGTAAAAATATTCAGACGTATTAGCCTTTCTGCAATTTATTTTGGAAAGTTCTTTGCCGACTTTAACTATATTGTTTGGGTCGTTTATGCTGATTCTCTCAGAATTTAATATAAGTTTGCAATTCATTCGAGTCTTATTCTTCCCGACATCCACAGTTAAATTGTTCATTATTCAGACAACAATTTTATTTTACTCAACAAAAATGATTTATTTTAAACCGTTATTAATAGGAATCTGCTCGTATAAAGTGAGACCATTTAGTAAAACAAAATACAGATATTGACTATTTTAAATTTACTTGTGCGGCTCGAAGTCTGCTTCCATCATTACGTTGTCCGCATCATTTTAATTCGTGTCGCACTCCTGAGAGAGGGAGAGAGATGGAGCAATAGCCATATTTGAGACCGAGAACGTTACAAATGTCATGCTTACGGCTGATAGGCATACAACAGAATGCCCCCGCAGAATTGCACGAATTAAGATGAAGCAGTCAGCAAAATGATGGAAGCAGCCTTCGAGCCGCAGAAGTGAATATAAAATATTTGTATTTTGATTTACTAAATCGACACACGTTATTCGAGAGAAAATACTACATTCGAAAATAATTATCACTAAATTAAATAGATGATACCATTGAAAACGGGAAGATTATTTTTCATTTGCATTCGAATAAGTTAGCGCAAAGTCGTGGAATAAAATGTTTTACTTGCGCTTGTAATAGTTGGTTTTGCTTAAGGCATTAATACGGTGAATTATATTGTTTGCTAGAAGTTCCTGTGAAGATAAACTTTTCGCGACTGACCACGATTGAATTTAAAGTTATACTTTTAATTTCTAATCAATAGAATGCCTGTGAATGTTTTCCCAACAGAAAACAATACTAATGCTTGTTGTTCTAACGGTGAGAGTTTGATAGAATTGATATTATTCCCAACATCCAGATTTTAGCGAAATCCCTGCTACTTTAAATTATATTGGGAAGAGACTTTTTATTAATTTTTGAAAGCTTGATTTCAATAAAAATGACCACTATATTTTCTAAAATTTCAAATTCAAGGACTTTTATATAGTAACAGTTAAATGCTGTTTGTTGCGGAGAACAAATATATATATATATATATATATATATATATATATACAATTTGTATTGGGTAGTGCGCACCTAGTAACAAATTAGTTCAAATATGACCAGACGGATAAACAAAAGCCAGTATGAATGGAAGTTATATTCTCATAGGCACATTCGCTTCGTGCTTACTGGCAGCTCATCAGCTGGAGCCAGTATTACGCTGTATACCCATTATATATTGTCCCACATTCCTCACCCAAATATATAGTGAGTATAGAGTTGGCAGTAATCACGAAACGAATGTGCACATTAGATTGTACCTTTCGTAATGCTGACTTCGGTTTGTCCTTCTGATCATATTTGAACTAATTTGTTACTAGATGCGCAACACCTAATACACAACAGTAACAGCTCATTTGTTTACATGAATAGGCAACACGGTTTGTTTTCTCTTTGACATTTCGCTATATTTTGCAGATATTGTTGAAGTTAAATTAATGGAACCGATGTTTAATCAAATTTCTATTTATGTTAAACAGAAAAGTCAAATAGTTGTGTTCTAGTTTGAAATAATTATTCAAGATATACCTAACTTAATACTAATCGATATAAGATAGTAGCATTAAACAATCATTGATTGTGCGGGTGGTGATAACAATTATTTAAATCAAATTTGCGAAATTGATATAAACACCAATCCTAATGTATTTAACCAGTTTTGCTATGTTTTTCGATGAATAGTTAAATAAAATGGGATAGATGTCTACTTCAAACTCGCAAACTTGATTTAAATAAGATAGTAGAATGTTTTCAAACGAAATAGACAAGCTCTTTTGAAAAATATATCAGCTTTCTGGAAGGGATAGATGCGTTTAGCCAATATTTATTTGTATATTTTGATAATAATTTATAATGACAATTCGGAAATTAATAAAATGTCCACCGCTGTAAAGCAGAATAATTCACCCGCGCAATCAATTGTTAAATTGTAATTCACACATTCGTTTGAAAACGTAAAAAAATTACTTTGCATCGGTATGTTAAGGAAAATTTTCAGCGAAACTAACGAGTTTATTTTCAGGATAACGTATTTTGTCTCCATTTCCGATGTGTTGATTTATTGATTAGTAAAGGGTGCGACGATATTTTTGATCCCTATTGATCTTGAATATAACTGGCAAGTTTGCATAGGGAGAGACAATTATTAGTAAAGAGCATGAATTCTCCATTTACCAATATATTTTACCAGGGTTAATTCATAATGGTAACATTTGAAATCTTGCGGCTGTTTTAGTAATTCATTCATCTGACCTTGAACAGCCAAGAATACCAAAATGGGAATTTATTTCTACTTACATTCAGTTGATAAGAAATATGTCAAAAAGTAGTATGATTTGAGAGTATATTTTTATGTTTATACAGGTTTGTTGGTTAAAATAACCGTTTACCATAAGAGTTTCAAATTATCCTTTCAAAGGCCAATGTCCTGTAAATGGATCAATTTGTGAAAAAGCAAAGCTTATTGATTTTTATTACAGAAAGACAAACACGAATATCAACTAAAATAAAGTACAACGCAAAAGCATTGGCGCACAATATAATTCGCATTTATATCAGATTTTTGGCGAGAACGCTTCCAGTTTAAAATGATATTACGTGTGTTTTGTTGCACCTTCGTCAATGTAGACGTAGGCACATTTTCTAAAGTACTTGTTCGATTGTTGCGTAATGTTTTATTAATTGCCATATCTAAATGCAATCATTTTAAATTGCATAAGCCTACTCTTTTATGGAAAAATCGTGTGTTTGCGCGGTTAAAAGC
>JAQBSW010004448.1:0-69266 GCA_029291075.1 Eudiplozoon nipponicum | reverse complement strand
TTATTAATAAATGTTATTCCATGGAGTACATTGTTTTGGTCTTAGAACGAAAGCCCTTTTGTACAAAATAAACTGAGATGTTTTTAGCTCAAACCTGGAGATACATGCTCTTTGTACCTATAAACGTCACGTCTTAGAACTATCGACGAAAATCTGGTTCCAACATCATTTTTAGAAAAGTTGCTGATGGACGGTTACAGAGTGAAGGAACAAGTGCTAACCCATCAATCAATACCAAACATAAACTGTGCACCTGTAAATGTACGGTTTTCCAGATTTTACCGATCTACGAGGGCTATAAATTGTCCCGTACAAGAAAAAGGCGAAAAAAGCAGTTAGGTTAATTGCCAGTTCCAAAAGTAATGTATTTGGGAGGGTAAAAATAGTTCCGAAAGATAATAATTTGAAGTAATTAAAACGTCTACTATTCCTAATAAGTAGCATAATGAGTAATAAAGTATTTGAATGATGAACTTTCGTGTGCGGTGCTGTCCTTCTTGTTGCGGATTTGACCGCATTTATCTTGTGCCGGAAAATAGATGGCATTCTTAGGTCGGTAATATTTTAAATTCTGATCGTTTTCAGTTGCTCTGCTTATTGGCTTCGATTGATAGAAAAAAAAAAAAAAAAAAAAAAAAAAAAAAAAAAAAAAAAAAAAAAAAAAAAAAAAAAAAAAAAAAAAAAAAAAAAAAAAAAAAAAAAAAAAAAAAAAAAGTTTTCAGTTGCTCTGCTTATTGGCTTCGATTGATGGGTTCTCACTTGTCCCTTCTTTTTTTAGCCTTTTATCAGCTGATTGACTGAAAATGACGTTGGATGAAGATTTTCCATTGTTCTTTGCCCAATATTTCGAGAATTTTACGAAACAATTATAATTTGGTCTGTGTTTATCACATCACAGATCAGGTAAATTTTAAAAAATTCTTCACATTGCGAATTATTTTTGAACTTCAAAGCATCATCAGTTTAACAGTAATTAATCGTCACTTATTTCATTTATATTTTATCGATTTTAAGAGTTTTAAACTATATTTCCCTCTCCCTGTCTCTTGTTTTAAAGCCTCAACCCGATAGAAAATTAAATCTTTTGTAAGTAATCAATTTCATCTTATACTGTTTGAACTGAAATTTTTTGTCTTCTACACATGGTTAACCACCAACATTTCCTCTAGATTCTAATCTTCGCAGGGAAATATTTCTTTATTTTATTGTTCTCAAATCCTTATGGAAGCATAAAGTTTTATGAGTAAACATTCAATCACATTGAAGTTACTGCTTTAGAATTTTAATACAAACGAAGAAATACTTTTGTTTATTAAAACATATCTTTGTTACAATGTAGGTGTATGCAACACAATTATAAAATGCCAGAATCTTTATTTGAAATTTCAACCTGGCTGCATTATCTGATACTTCACACTATTTACTTAGAAAGCAAACGGAATCTATCCGGATTGAATACATGAAACACACAAATAAAACAGGGCGCACAAAATACGCATGCAGAGAGACATGGACACATTCACACAAATCCGCTAGTTTATATTCATTTCATGTTCGAATATTTTTGTTCCAGTGACTGCTGCTTTGATAAGCAACAGAAAACGATAGAAAATTGCCTAATGAAAATTAAACCACAATGCATATAATAGGTAGGAAATTTTATAGATGCGTCTATAGCCTCTATCTGTCTCGTACAAATCGGACTTCATTTTCCTTACCTCATCTAAACATTGTTTTTTTTATTCTCATTAGTCAATTTACCACCGTTTTCATGGTAGTTTTGTCATGTTTCACGACTGGTTAAATTCAATGGCATTACTGTCCATTTTGCCTAAGCAAACTCTATTTAGTTCGTCATTAATGTTTGTTTTCTGCTTTATTTAATGTCTGTCATAAAGGATATATTTAAAGTATGCTTATTTGCCTAAGTTCTCTGTATTGCACAAAAATGGCACGCATAATCTTGTCATTATAACTATTCATGCTCATTACAATGATAAAATTTATTAACGCTCATGGTCCTTATTTACCTTTTATACGCACAGATACCAAAAATACACACTGATCAAGTTTCCAAACGGTATTATGCAAGCATTATATGAATGCTGACAAAACAATAATTAGCATATTGTAGCCGTAAAATAAATTTAACAAGTGAAAACTACATTACAAGGATTGCTTTATAAATTTTATTCTCCGGATTGCATAGAAATTACTATCTGCCTGACATTGTTTTATCTATTGTATTTTGGGTTTATTGTTAATTTCCATCTTTACTTGTTGATTGATAGTGTAGCCCAAATAATTTTATTGAAACAATTTCAACATTTTCACGTGATGATTTCTGTGTACTTTAATGTTACTGAAATTGGTATACTTACGATATACGTTATGTAGTATATTAGCTTTTGTAATAAAACTAAATTTAATCCTGAAGAAGAACAAAATTATTTATCCTACATAGTCAACGACGGCATATTTATGGTTGAAGTGACAAAGTCATTGGAATACAAATTTATGATATCAACAAATGAATGTGCCAGAAATACTCAACAATTTGCCTTTTTGAATTGAATATCTATGACACGTATCTCCCCTCGCGCGAAAAATGCCTCTTTGCATTAGATAGTTCACATTGATTTGTTTTTTCTCGCCTTAATATCCAAAATATTTTATACATTTTTTATTTCAAACTTTACACATTTTTTATCTTAATTTCCACCGCCACTTGTGGATAAAAAACATCTCTCCGTTCACACTTCGTAAGTATAAATTCTATTCAATCCAGGCAAAAAAGGATATTCATGAAGAAAATTTTCATTCTTATATGCGTTTTATTAACTTTTATTGCAAATCCGTCAAATATCACCGCCCGCGCTACCAATTTCCGTTTAATCATTTAAATTTTCATTTCAATACCACTTCCCCATGTAGTGTGGTGTCCGGTCAGTAATGACAGATTGGGGATGGCTAGTTGAACTTTGTGTCTAAATGGATGCCATATATGATCCACCTAAAATGAGAAAGACTAAACAAGTTACACTGGTTACTATATAACTGAAAATTATATAAGGTGTGGGGCAAGGTGGCTCAGTCGTTAAAGCACCAGATTCTGAAGCAGACGTTCGTACGTTCAAACCCTTTCCGTGGCAAATTCTGACCAATACGTAATGAGCTCCCAATAACTAAAAAGCCGGTCTACTGAATGAATTGCCTTTTCTACACCATAAAATTCTTAGTTTATACTGACATGTGTAAGTAATTAATAGGCCAGGTGCTTATATCAAGATCGCAACCTTGACTATAGTAATTGTCGTCACCGCCCGCTCAACCTATTTTTATATAATTGTATAAAAATATATGGTCTTCAAAAGGCTCATTCAATTCATCTGGACAAAGTAATTGCACTGAAATATCAAAAAGACCCATTTAAAAAAATTGGATTTGTGTCTCTTTGGACAAAAACAAACATTATTTTTGGTAATAATCTGATTAGATTTAAAGGGAATATTCAAACTAACGAATCACTAATTACGCACAGAAATTTGTATTGCTAGCGCAGTTAAATTCAAAAGTTATATGTTGTTATTTTGTATACGCTAGAAATAGATCAAAACCGAACGCTAATTTTCAGGTGAAATAAAAGAACTTTAAGCAACTTATGCATAAGCATCTCATCAAAATAAGAAGTGCGAAAGCTAGCACGTGAAAAGCATGCAGATCATCGTAGTGTCACTAACTATTTATTTAAATGCTTAAGATATTGATTTAATTAATAGAAGTGGTCTAACGAATGTAAATTCAACATCTATCTATTAATATTCAATTGTGTCACAAATTTACCTCAAATGGCCATTTAGTCAATCTGGTTCGTATACATCACATACTATATGAACTTTTTGCAGTGCGACAAACAACATATAATTCTAAATAGTACATTAATAATCAATTAGACCAATCTCAAAAAGCTGGTGGTCTAGACGTTTGATGTGTACTGTTTTAGGTAAATTTGTTTAAAATTATGATTGGATTTTAGAAGTGTAAGATACAATTCAATAATTAAATATCAAGAGGATTATTTGTATTGCGTTAATAATACTATTTCAATATGCAAACTGTTATCATTAGAAATTAATTTCAATAAAGTTGTTTTCTGGCATTCTGCCACTAGCATTTGAAACTCCTTACCCAAAATATTATCATTTCGATCAACATTGCGTTAATAATACTAAAATGAATAGAATAGAATATGAACAAACAGAAAACCGTTGAGTCTTCGCTGTTCTATTTCATCTCGTCATTATCTGAGCAAAATACAAATTAGTACAGGGAATCAAAAGTCACAATAAATAATCTATTCTAGCTAATCTATCTTGCATGATCTTTCAGCTGTATAACATTCATTTCATTCGAGAAGTTGTTCTACAAATTTTACACAGAATAATTCTTTATATTTTGTTTTTAATTTTAAAGTTAATTCTAGCGATTTTTATCAACACAGAATGCAAATGCCTAATTTACCTTTTCATTATTAAAGTGTATGCATCATTTATCAGTCCGCATATAAAATGTTACGTAAGGGCAACCAATTCAATAATTTAAATACGTACAAAGACCTGCCTTAGATTAAATAAAATCGTAAAATTACTAAAAAGAACAGGATTTTGCGCTTTTTTCTAGTTTAAAAAATTTGTTGTTGATTTATTTATGATTGAGTAAATTAAACATCTATATATTAGATTTATCACAGTATTGTTTTTGTAAATATACCATTATTGTCAATAGATCTTGCCTATTTAAAAGGACATCTAGATTAAAGTAGTAGGAATGTAATACTCCTCAATCTCCTATTTTAGTTTGCGAGAAATGAATTTCAAGCACGCCATTGGTTGCACATATTAACTCGTTTCAATCGTTCGGGTTATTATCAAACCCAACAGTATTAAATCGCAATGAAAAAATAAAATTAATTCAATTGCTTTTTCGTGTTTGCTAGTTCCTAGCTGTCCTGAATATAATGTTTTATGCTAGAATAACAAGTATTCAAGTGTAGTTACGAACGTCCCACTTTGCAACATTAATTTATTTAAGCAATGGTAATTAAACGGAAAATTATTAGTTGCATGAATCATTATAATTATAATGAAAACAATGGATCCGATCTAGAATTAACTTTAATTCCCACTGCATAATGTGAAATAGATTTCAACATTTTTTTAACTTGTGTTTACTTTAATAGTACTTACTCAAACCTGCGCCAAATTTAATATCATCAGTATCTAAACTTCTCTTAAAATTAGCTTTAATTGCGCAAATTTTAAAAATATTTTTTGTAATGTGCGTTCTCCTGTTTTGCATGATTCTCAAATTTATAATTTGCCTAATTGCATAAAAGCTAAAAAACTTCTAACTGGTTTAAAACTGTATTTTAAAGCCACAGAATTGCACCGATGCTAAAATCTCGCTCCAGCAATTCTGGCTAGTGGTGATGAACGAGAAAAATATAAAAAATCTCGTCTATTAAAACAAACAGAATTCTATTTTCTGTTTACAACCATAAAAATCAATAGAATCAATTCTTGCAATTATAAATTAATCCTGTATACATTCGTGTATAGTGGATATGTTGCAAAACTAAATAAAATTCCTCCTGGTTCAAATTTCACACGCGGCTATTCTGATAATTACTTGATGAGTTTCCATTCAAGATGAGATGGACTTTGTTGATGAAATTCAATTGTAATTGTTGTCAATGTTTACGTTATTGAGAATATATATAAAGTAATTGCACAAAAATGAATTTCCCTCAAGGATTTTCAAAAAAAACACAACTAAGCACAGTTTTGCGTGGGACTAGGAAAGTCACATGGTAATGCCACCTATTGACAGTCGTTTTTCTTGCACTACTAGGAACGCATACCCACATAACTTGCTTTAATTAAAATTGAAAAGCGTTTTGTTGGCATGTCGTACTGACCATAGTACAAAATATGTTTAGTTATGCAACGCCAAAATTATTTCGAACAAAAGAAGTTGGTATGCGCCCCAGCAGGCACGAATTCAATCTGCAACTGCATCTGTGTACAAATGAGTATCAACAGGTACTATTCTATTACTATAATCTATGTTGCGATCTAGATATAAACACCTGATCAATTAAGTAAATGTATTTGTCAGTTTAAACAACGAAGTGTATTGTGTTGAAAAGGCAATTCATCCAGTAGATCGGCTTCGTCTTATTGGGAACTCATCACATGCTTTTTATTATAATCAAGGTCGGGGTCCTGATAGAAGCATGTAACCCATTAATTACTTACATATGTCAGTTTAAACTAAGAATTGTATAGTGTAGAATAGGAAATTCATTCAGTAGACCGGTTTCGCCCTTATTGGGATCTTATCATGTACTGGCCAAAATTTGACGCGGACAGGGCTCGAACCTGGGCACGTCTGCTATGGAATCTGGTGCTCTAACGACGGAGCCATCCTGCCGCACACTATACTACACACAATTTTCAGATCTATGCTAACTATTGTAACTTTGTTAGTCTATTTTTCCTTTAGGTGGAGCCCTGTCCGCGGCAAATTCGTGCCAGTACATGATGAGTTCCTAATAAGGACGAAACCGGTCTCCTGAATGAATTGCCTTTTCTACACTATACAATTCTTAGTTTATACTGACATATGTAAGTAATTAATGGGTCAGGTGCATTTATCAACACCGCAACCTTGATTATAGTAAAATAATATTTTACTCGACTGGCTATGAATCCTACCAACCAACATCAGTTTACCAGTATTAAGACAAGCCTGAACGGAAATTCGACCAATTTCAATAAGCATTTGATCGGATTAACAACAAATTGAAGTTTAAAAAAAGTGTGCAAACGGCATCACTACCATTCTTATCAATGACAGAAACTGCCTAATAATATGAAGAATAAACATTGAAATCTGAACACTCTGAGCTGTAACTAAGGTGATAGTAGGAAACACAAGAACAAGGAATTAAGAAAGACAGCACACGGGAGGGAATATGCGTTCACAAAGTAGCCACGATAACGAACACCTTGTCATAGAGCACTACATCAAAATATGAATAACCAGATATCAATCATCACTCTGAAACACAATAAGAATGACACTTAGACGCACACAGACCCACGCGAACAGTAAATCTTAAAATCAGACTACCAACTTAGTCAAATGAACAGTGATAACATATGTACATATACCTGCGACAGTGGATCATTAATTAATTGCGCCGGTGACAGCAGCAATTATTTTCACTTGGTTTTCCGAATTCGCATTTTATTTAGGCAACATCAAAACATAGCGAAACTACCGCCCTCTGCTCTTACAGATATATTTGTCGTCATTTCATGTTAATCTTCGGATTACAACGGTAGACAATCAGAGAATTCACATTCACACATGTATTCCAACAGGAGAGACAATTCAATTAACGCTTTGAGTTAAATTTTCTGTACACTTGGTTAATCTAAGGAGAATGATTTACTGACGAACGACTGCTATTTAGTTTAAGCTCATATTCCTGGTCAGCTAAAGTAATTAATAAATTGTAAAAGCAGTGGTTTAACTAATAATGTTAATCGAGAGATAAATGAACGATGTACTGTAAACGCCCCGGCTTCAAGTAAATGCCGTACGACGTTACAAACTCGGTTAAGGTGCTCTGAATAGAGATTAGTTACTGATAGGGGGCCCTTAAGAGGGCCTGGTAATGCGTTCTCTTGAAGTCTTCAGAGTGTGAAGATGTCCTAGAGCCTTGGGTGGACTCTGGTTGAGTTGTCGCTCCCGTGGTTGAGCTGTAATCACGAGTTGAGCTGTAATCACGGATGTGGATAGCGTCCTGCAGGTTCTGCACTTAATTGGCTCGTCTCTCCGGGTATACCGCAACAAGATGAGTCACGGATGTAGTTAGTTGTTGGTGAAACTATCAAATCACCAGCGTAGGTATTGACAGCCGACAGAACGCACACGCGTGAAGCAGGTAGAATGCAAATGCCACAACTGACTTGCATGGTAAATTGCCGTGCTTAAATAGCATGCCATGCCTACTTGCACACTATTGGTTAAAACGGCAAGTTTCGCTTTTTTCTCATTGGTGCAACGTAAATAAAATTGAATTTAATTTACGCAATATGTCGGCCATTAATTTTTGTCGTTACAACACTTTCCTCTCTGAAAAAAGAGGAAAAAAATTCCTCTCTGCGAGGCTAGATAAGAAATGCATGACAGAGTTCGAACCAAGTTAAGCAAAAATATGATGAACCATAAGTGCTGGGCTTAAATATGCTTGTTGGTTGCTTCAACAATGATATGATGCCAGGTAACCACTAGGAATTGCTACACAAATTGTTAGCTCTAGTGGTCAGTCATAGCACGTGAGGCAAAATAGAGCAGTGAAAGTTTGGGAGCCACAGCGTGAAGATTTCGAGGTAAATCGCCTCTGAATTTGCCAGGTTTATGTTAAAACCTAAGCAAGTCGGATCGTTGTCAATGTGTTTGTATACGACCAAAGGAGCTAGAGTGCTCGACGTTGTGGTCATGACATTTGTAGAGTGGTCTTTGTGCAATTGATAAAGTTGAGATATGCATTGAAAGTGGCCTGTACCATGATATGAAGCTGATCACTACTTAGTGTTGCTACACGAAAGCGTTAGCTCTAAGTAGCTGGTCATACCAAAATAGGCAGTGTAATGTCATGTGTGAGAAATACATTATAATGTAAAAATATATACATTAAAATCAAAGGTAACTGCATAAAAATATGTACACGAACATTGCCTCAGAGATGGCATAATACCAAAGAACTGTTCAAAAATGCTACACAATTGTTAGCTAAGAACAGCTGGTTATGCCACGTGAGACAAATACGAAAAATAACGAAAGGTTAAAAAATTTTGATAGTTAATGTTAATGTTTTAAAAAAATCAATTACGCGTTATACAAATCAGGATATTGAGATTGTGAGCAGACGGAGCCTGAGACGTGTGTAGAAGGTTGAACGCTCTCAGGATCAGGTGGTTCGATAAACGGTTTCAACCTGTCTATGCTTACTGATGTCGGTGTAGCGCCTTGCATAATGATGAAGTATTTTGGTTGTCTGAGTAAAATCGGGTAAGGACCGCGATACTTGGGTTGTAGTGGTGCAACAGCATTATTGTTGCGAGCTGTGGAGCTGTGGGTGAACGAAGACTGGACGAGGCGTGTGTCTCGGCTGCTGTTCGGACATGTTACCGAAATGAAGTCGAAGGCGGGTAGCTTCGTTTTGTGGGTCATCTTGTGCCGGTAGTAGACGTGGGAGCTGACTAGGCAGGCGTAGATCCATGCCATACAAGAGTTGTGACGCAGACGTTTTAATGGATTCACGAGTACGGGAACGCATGGCAAGCAGAACTAAAGGTAGTGCATCGACCCAGTTGCCATTAATGGACGAGGATGCTAAAGCTGCTTTGAGTTCCCTATGCATTCTCTCTACCATGCCATTAGCTTGGGGATGGTAGGCAGTCGTCTGGCGTAAGATGCATCCCATGTACCGCAAGGTGGTTTTGAAACGATCAGATGAGAAGCAAGTGCCTCTGTCCGTGATGACCTCATTGGGAACACCATAATTGGATATCCATGCAGAGATAAAACCGTTAGTTACTTCGTCTGCAGAAATGGTGCCAAGAGGTAATGCCGCAGGCCACCGTGTAAATCTATCGATCATAGTTAGAAGGTAGCTGAAACCTTGAACCTTTGTCAGATGAACTATGTCGATGTAGACGATGGCTAGGCGAGAAGTAGATCGAAAATGTTGCAACTTAGAACGAGTGTGTCGTGTGATCTTGTTTTTCTGACAAATTGCACACTCTGAGACCCATCGTTTAACATTCTGCCTAAGTCTGTGACCCCAGAAACGATCTGTAAGAAGTCGGACAGTCGCTTGGCTTCCTGGGTGAGAAATTGAATGAATTGAATCGAAAACGTTTCTCTGAAGGCTGGTCGGCAGAACTGGCTTGTTGGGCTGCGTACCCGTGAAGTAAACAATTGGTAAGCCTTCCTACAGACGGCATATGAACTTGGTTGGGTGACGGGCTATTGATCTTTGAATGTGAATGTCACCGCGTTGTTCAGTTCGCAGGAGAGTTGGCGTTAGTGCAGGTTCACTGAGTGTCACGGAGTTGACAGTAAATGGTGAGGGCGAAGGTGGTTGTAGAGAGACGTCTGGCCTGGACAGGGCATCTGCAATGAAGTTCTGTTTGCCCTTGACGTGAAAGACGTCAAATTGCCATTCGCTTAGACGAGAAAGCTGTCTTTCCACTCTGGCAGGGTACTTGGCGATAGATGAAGTTGCGTTTCGAAGTGCGCTAACTAGTGGTGCATGATCTGTGAAAACAACAAATCTGCTACTGCCAATGATGCTGATAAAATGGCGCACTGCGTCGTGGATGGCGAGAAGTTCTCGGCCGAAAGTGTCGTACCTCGTTTCTACTGGTTGGAGAGTACGCGAGTAGAAACTGATAGGCTTCCGAACTCCGTCGATCTCTTGTTCCAAAGTGGCTCCAATAGCGAATTCAGAAGCATCTGTCGTGAGTAGAAATGGCTTTTCGAAATCTGGATGCGTTAGCATTGTGGCATTTGCTAACGAGTTGATGACAAGTCGAAGTAATTCCTCGTCTTCGGATGACCAAGCAATGATGGAATTCTTGCTAAGTCCTTTTCGGTTCCGCAGGTGCCTGCACAAAGGATAAAGTTGTTTTGAAAGGCCCGGAAGGAACTTGCGATAATAGTTTAGTACTCCCAGGATTTTCTGCAAATCGCTCAAAGTCCTTGGTGACTTGATATTCTTGATTGAATTCGTCTTTGACGGCAACGGTTGAATACCTTGGGCCGTGATACGATGCCCTAAGAAGTCGACGGATGAAGTTGCAATCTGCGTCTTGTCACAGTTGATCTTGAGTCCGTGGTTGGATAAGCGTGAGAGGACATTTCGTAGATGTTTTGCATGATATTCTAGATCTGGACTGAATACCATAATGTCATCGAGATATGACATACAATAAGCAGAGTCGTCGCGAAGTATGTTGTCTATGAAACTTTGAAATGTCTGAGTAGCACACTTAAGTCCAAAAGGCATGTAAAGATATTCAAAAGGCCAAATGGAGTGATGACTGCAGTTTTCTCGATATCCTCTGGTGCTACCGGTATGTGATGGTACGCTTGTCTGAGGTCAATCACTGAGACGAAATTGCTGCCGTTGAGTTTTTCAAGTAAAGTGTTGATATTTGGAATGGGATATGCATCAGATTTTGTCACTGAATTTAGCTTACGGTAGTCTCCACAGGCTCTGTACGATCCGTTTGATTTAGAGACTAAATGCAGTGGTGACGCCCATGAACTTTTCGATGGTCTGATGATTCCCTCTTCCAAAAGCCTTGAGAATTCTTCTTGGGCAGCTTTCAGCTTAGCAGGAGCCAGTGGTCGCTTCTTGAGTGCAATAGGTTGTCCTTCTGTGACGATATGTTGCATCGTGTTGGAGACTCGTAGCTCTGACTTGTTAAGATCGAAAAGCGATTTGTATTTTCGAAGAGCTGCTGATATCTCTGCTGAATGATGCACTGGGGTTGGCTGAATGACCTGTAACTCCAAACGCTCGGAGGCAAGTGTCCAAAAATTTTGTTCAATTCCTGTGGAGGGGTCGATGATCTTTTGATTGGCAAGATCAACAATGAGCCGAAATTTTAGAAGGAAATCAAGGCCTATTATATTATGTGAGACCTTGGCAATGATGAAGTTGTGGGAAAATTCACGTCGTAGACCTATGTTGAGTGTGCGGTACCGGCAGCCATATGTTGGTATGGGCTCGCCTGTAGCTGTTGCGAGAAGAACGCCTAGCGACATCTCGGCCATTGAATCACCTTTGAGAACTGAGACTGCCGCACCTGTGTCTACGATGAACTCTTCGCCAGTTTTGAAATCAAGAAGGTGCAGAAGTTCGTTGGGCTGTTTGGCCGGGTCATGCAAACAAATAGGCTGGTGATTGCAACCGGCGTTGTCCATTTGGTTCTCTATGTGAAAAATTCGGCGTGGACGAAAAGAGTCGACAGGGATGTCGGATTGTAGTTGGCTTCTTCCCTGTAGCGCCGTTGATGCCGTTGATGTGCAGAAAGTACGGTCTTCTACTTCCTGCGCCAGACGTTTCCCGATACTGATGCACCCTTGTGCCTGCGGTCTGTTGTCCTCTCCGTCAGCTGTGGAAATTGACACTCATTCGGAAATTCTTCGGAACGACAAAGACAAACTTGGCAAGCATAAAAAACTTCTGGTGGTTATAACACCAGTTCTTTGGAGCATATTTATTAAAGGATTGCGGAGATCTCGATCGCCGCCTACCATTATAATTTGACTTGGAAACGAATTTTGGTCGAGCATTCACTTGATTTAGCTCGGATTTGGTAATGGCCAATCCTTCTAGAACTTTGGCCATGTTCGCCACTGTTCTCTCTAAAGAGGAGAGTCTATCATCTTGCGGGGGTGAAGAAAAGGATGATGGATTCACTTTGGGTTCCAAAACCCTATATTCTAACTCACACCTCTCAGATAAGTCATCTAAAGAGAGAGTGTTGGGGAGCTCTCTGGCAAAGAGTTTTAATGTTTTGGGAAGATAGTTAATAAAAACAACCTTAGCCTCATGGTCAGAAATGTTGGTTTTATACCAACCTTTCCGTAATTCCCTCAATATTTCGATGGGGCCAAGATTTGGCATATCTAACTGCGCATATTTGTTTATTATCTGCTCAGTTTCCGTGGGTCCAAGCAAGGATTCTACCTCGTTTTGTAGGCCCAAAATGGGATTAGGTAGCTTCCTAATGGCCTCAAGCTTAGGATAAATCCGTCGCTGCAATTCAGAAGGTAGTTTAGCAAAAACCTTCGACAGTTTTTGATGACTGTCATAATCAGGAAACGGGGAGAAAGCGGAGTCTACGCGCATAAAGAATAGCTCACTATCTCCATCCCAAACAGGAACATCACTATCTAAAATTGGACCTGACATTTTAACAATCTTACGGGATCTTAAAAGCATAAATTTATAAGCAATATGAAAATGTATACTTTAACGAAACGCTTACCCACAAACAGCTTCCACAGTTGAATGAGCGCAGAACAAAAGCACGAAGTATCTTCTTCCAAAAATCCGCAATTGAGTCTGTCGAGTACGTACGGTGCCGTTTTGTACGTAGGAAAGATGAACAGAGGCCCCGTTGGCCTTTGATGCCAATGTATTATTATTTTCCACAGTTGTGTAGGGGTACTCTTCGCTGTTGCTTTCTAGTTCGTGATTTTTACCCCTACTAAATATCAATGGTTGCCATTATTACTACCCGTGCGCCTAATCAGTCTCTGATCTTTTCCGGATGGTTGATGCGAGAAGGCAAAAACATCTGGTCATACATATATTTACTTGCAATATTTTCAGTTCATGTCAAACTATTAATCCATTCTTCTATGTGGACACTAAATTAAGTGAAATAAATCCGCAATGACACAACATTCCACCGCGTGATCCTCTCGGATCGCGCGCGGTTCTGTCTATTTTATAAAAACACTATTAATTACAAATAAAATTGCAGTTCAATAAATATCGATTGAAACTGCTTGAGACTAAAAGAGATTGTTCCTAAAATCACAGCGAAGAGAAATATTGTTTAAGGACAGAGTTAGAATATTTGACCTTAAAGAGCACAGCGTTTGTAAAAATAGATCTTCGTTGGGTTGTAACACGGAGCCGCGTGTTACAGTTGAATGAGCGCAGAACAGTAACTGCTTCCAAAAATTGAAATTATCCGCAATTTAGCCTGTCCAGTACGTACGGTGCCGTTTTGTACGTAGGAAAGACGAACAGATGCCCCGTATTATTATTATTATTATACCCCCCAAAAAAATTCACCACAAATCCACGAATATATATACCTAACAAAATTCCCAGAAAACCACGATCACGGTAGAGAAAAACGCAAATGTTAATCGATTTTTATCCCAAATAGATGAAAAAGGAAGTCAATTTTATTTATACCAAAAAATCAGAACAATAATCAATATCCTGGCGCGGTCGCCAATTTTGTAAACGCCGTACGACGTTACAAACTCGGTTAAGGTGCTCTGAATAGAGATTAGTTACTGATATGGGGGCCCTTAAGAGGGCATGGTAATGCGTTCTCTTGAAGTCTTCAGAGTTTGAAGATGTCCTAGAGCCTTGGGTGGACTCTGGTTGAGTTTTCGCTCCCGTGGTTGAGCTGTAATCACGATGTGGATAGCGTCCTGCAGGTTCTGCACTTAATTGGCTCGTCTCTCCGGTATACCGCAACAAGATGAGTCACGGATGTAGTTAGTTGTTGGTAAAACTATCAAATCACCAGCGTAGGAATTGACAGCCGACAGAACGCACACGCGTGAAGCAGGTAGAATGCAAATTCCACAACTGACTTGCATGGTAAATTGCCGTGCTTAAATAGCATGCCATGCCTACTTGCACACTATTGGTTAAAATGGCAAGTTTCGCTTTTTTCTCATTGGTGCAACGTAAATAAAATTGAATTTAATTTACGCAATATGTCGGCCATTAATTTGTGTCGTTACAGTACATTCAATGTAGAAACAATATAGGCGAAATGATTAAATTGAGCAAACATAAAATATAAACAAGCAAATAAAATTAAATGATGGGTTTAAATTCATAAGCGTATCTAGGATACAATTTCAAAATCGTTAAATGTTTATACACAATGTGGGATAAATATTATTATTTTTGGAAGTTTCTTTTGGAATGCGATCCTTAAGAAAATTTATTGCACCCTTTCCATGTGCAAATAGAAAAAATAAATTTTATCGGATAGAAGAACCGTTTCTTGTTCATATTCTTCTCAAGTATGTACAAATTAACATCTGTTTTTATATAAAATAAAAGGCCAAACAAGAAAGACAAATTAAACGAACATTTGTTAAGCGGCCAGTGATAATAATTATTATAATCAATCTTTATATAATCACCTGACCTATTATGTACATAAATTTGTCGTGGTTGAATAAATGTAAAGCACAATTGTGATCAGCAACATACCTTCTTGAAATTTTTATTTCTACTATCTGTATTATTATATTGGAAATGTTATGCATTGTATCGTCACATAAGTCAACATTACAAATAGATAATTGCTAGTCCTGGTTCGCATTTATGCGTAATGTTTCACTCGAATTATATCTTAATTTTTCTAATTATCGGGTTTGTGAACTTGGATGACAAATATATAATTATTTATATAATCAATTATTGTAAAAATGCAATTAAATAAAAGACCGTTTTTTTCCTTTATCATAATAATTGTATCAAAATGGATATTGTGTATGCAATGATATTACTGTTCGATGTTCAGATGTTCATAATTCATTTATCATAAATGGTGAGATTTACTTATCTATATGAGACTAAATGGACATATTTATGTGATGTGATATCTTTTATATATTGTAAATTTTCTAATATTATTATCTATTTGATGGAATATGTGTGGTTTGAATCCAAATAAATAAATTATATTCTATATTATTCAGTACAAACTACATTACAATATATAATTATTAATTTATACTGACAAAGTTATGTACCTAATTGACCAGATAAAATAAAAATGTAAACATGGAGAGAGCGTGAAATAAAGGAACAACCAATCAGTTGGTGCATCAGCTCCAATTCAAACTCAATGTCTGAACATGCTACTTCTGCTTGCATAGACCCGCCTGCAGTCTGTTTATCCATAAAACTTCGTATGTTGTTAACTCCCTTCAGTTACTGTATTTAGCAATTAACTTAAATGCTACGTCTGGAGAACATACATATGAAGTTTCAACAATGTGTTGTGCAATTGCAGACGTGTATTTACCATTTCATTTTAAACAGACGTTTAATCTGCAATGTTCTCTCATTCGAGTAATTACCCGTCTGGTCGATCGGCCTATGTAAGTTGATTTCTACATTTTGTTCCGTTTATTTTGTACTTCTTATTACATTAATTTCTTTTTAATCTGCTTGTTTCACTGATGTTTTGCATTCACCGCTATTAAGCCGAATTTACAACCGTTATATTATAATTCATTACTAACTCAAAAGCTGGCGATTCTGTCAATACATCACCTTTAAAACCAACAATAAGTTTCAGAACTATCAAGGTTTAGTGGCATTTTAGGGATCTTCCTGCTTCCACTTTGCGGCCATATATATTACGACAATCTGACAACTTAAATAACGGACTGGCGAAGAGAACTTGCTTTGCACAACCATAGTAAACGCGATTTATTCATCTGGTCTGGGCACTCCCTGTTTTCTGAGAATGAGCTTGCATTAGATATGATTGGGCTGCTTTGGTAAAACGTTCATCACCCAAAATATGTTTCATTTAATAAGTGGTGAGCTTATGTTCTAACAACGTAACAAATATTTATGAATAACGAGATGAAGACTTTTAGTCTCGATCTCTTTCGGTCGCTTCAAAGAGGGTCAAACAGAGTCGCGACAGCATTTCGGTGCAGAAGGTAACTTATAAAACTACAAACACTCAGCCGTCGATCCCTTCCATCTCTAACACCAAAGCTACATACACTGATTGGAGCAATTCAAAGAGAAGATGTTCTACTGTTGGAGGTATTTTTGGAGATGTTCCACTGGCTACCGTTGTTTTGACGGGCTGTTTTTCTCTACCCACGCTCACTGCGTGTCCGCTGGATTTACTGGCTACCGACGCAATTGTTGTGTCCACCTATATTGGATGGTCCACGAACACGTATGTCTTCTGTGTTTATTATTAGCGAATCGTCCAGACGAGACTTAATTATGCCTAATTCTGCAGTTAAATTATCGATTTGAGAAGTCAGGCCCGGAATCAACGTTTCCAACCCATCAGAAGCCATTTTAAATGTACCACACATGCTTTATTTTTACTCAATTATATATAGAATTTTGCTCGCATAACGAGCATCGATTTAATAAAACAAATTTACAAATATTAATTAATTTATGTTCACTTCGGCTCGAAGTCTGCTTTTATCATTGGGCTGACTGCTTCACTCTTATACGGGCGCTTCTGCGAGGAATTTCTTTTGAAATCATATCTGCCCTAGATAAGACTCTTTGTTCATTATTTGTCTTAAAGGTGGCTATTGCACAGCCGTAATAGATGAAAAATTTAATACGTGGCACTCACGTTCGCACTACATGCTGCACAAAATTCCCCATTTCTACTTAATATATTGATTACTATTTCAGCTCGTAGACCACTCACTACGTTAAACAAAATATTTAGATTAGTCCCCACTGCGAAAAGATAATTATCAGCCCACTGGCTAACCAAGTTCCAGACCCATTTTCTGGGTATATTTGTCTTGCAACAACACTTAGTCTCCACCTGCTTTCCTCTATCTGTTCAACGGTTCAAGTCCTTCACCTCTATCGTCCAGTTTTTAAATCAGTCCACTGGCTAACCGAGCTCCAGTCCCATTCGCTGGGTATTTTTGTTTTGCAGCAACACTTAGTCTTCACCTGCTTTCCTCTATCTGTTCAGCGGTCCAAGTCCTTCACATCTATCGTCCATTTTTTAAATCCGCCCTCTGGCTAACAGAGCTCCAGACCCATTCGCTGGGTATTTTTGTCTTGCATCAACACTTAGTCTCCACCTGCTTTGCTCTCTCTGTTCAGCGGTTCAAGTCCTTCACCTCTATCGTCCAGATTTTAAATCAGCCCACTGGCTAACAGAGCTTCAGACCCATTCGCTGAGTATTTTTGTCTTGCATCAACACTTAGTCTTCACCTGCTTTCCTCTATCTGTTCAGCGGATCAAGTACTTCACCTCTATCGTCCAGTTTTTAAATCAGCCCACTGGGCTGAGCTCCAGACCCATTCGCTGGGTATTTTTGTCTTGCAGCAACACTTAGTCTCCACCTGCTTTCCTCTATCTGTTCAGCGGTTCAAGTCCTTCACCTCTATCGTCCAGTTTTTAAATCAGCCCACTGGCTAACAGAGCGCCAGACCCATTCGCTGGGTACTTTTGTCTTGCATCAACACTTAGTCTCCACCTGCTTTCCTCTATCTGTTCAGCGGTTCAAGTCCTTCACCTCTATCGTCCATTTTTTAAATCAGCCCACTGGCTAACAGAACTCCAGACACATTCGCTGGGTATTTTGTCTTGCAGCAACACTTAGTCTGCACCTGCTTTCCACTATCTGTTCAGCGGTTCAAGTCCTTCACCTCTATCGTCCATTTTTTAATTAGAAAACTGGATAACAGAGCTCCAGACCCATTCGCTGGATATTTTTGTCTTGCAGCAACACTTACTCTCCACCTGCTTTCCTCTATCTGTTCAGTGGTTCAAGTCCTTCACCTCTATCGTCCAGTTTTTAAATCAGCCCATTGGCTAACAGAGCTCCAGACCCATTTTCTGGGTATTTTGTCTTGCAGCAACACTTAGTCTCCACCTGCTTTCCTCTATCTGTTCAGCGGTTCAAATCCTTCACTTCTATCGTCCAGTTTTTAAATCAGCCCACTGGCTAACCGAGCTCCAGACCCATTCGCTGGGTATTTTTGCCTTGCAGATACACTTAGTCTCCAGCAGCATTCCTCTATCTGTTCAGCGGTTCAAGTCCTTCACCTCTATCTTCCATTTTATAAATCAGCCCACTGACTAAAAGAGCTCCAGACCCATTCGCTGGGTATTTTTGTCTTGCAGCAACACTTAGTCTCCACCTGCTTTCCTCTATCTGTTCAGCGGTCCAAGTCCTTCACATCTATCGTCCATTTTTTAAATCAGCCCTCTGGCTAACAGAGCTCCAGACCCATTCGCTGGGTATTTTTGTCTTGCATCAACACTTAGTCTCCACCTGCTTTCCTCACTCTGTTCAGCGGTTCAAGTCCTTCACCTCTATCGTCCAGATTTTAAATCAGCCCATTGGCTAACAGAGCTCCAGACCCATTCGCTGGGTATTTTGTCTTGCAGCAACACTGAGTCTCCACTTGCTTTTCTCTATCTGTTCAGCGGTTCAAGTCCTTCACTTCTATTGTCCAGTTTTAAATAAGCCCACTGGCTAACCGAGCTCCAGACCCATTCGCTGGGTATTTTTGTCTTGCAGCAACACTTAGTCTCCACCTGCTTTGCTCTATCTGTTCAGCGGTTCAAGTCCTTCACCTCTATCGTCCAGTTTTTAAATCAGCCCACTGGCTAACAGAGCGCCAGACCCATTCGCTGGGTACTTTTGTCTTGCATCAACACTTAGTCTCCACCTGCTTTCCTCTATCTGTTCAGCGGTTCAAGTCCTTCACCTCTATCGTCCATTTTTTAAATCAGCCCACTGGCTAACAGAACTCCAGACACATTCGCTGGGTATTTTGTCTTGCAGCAACACTTAGTCTCCACCTGCTTTCCTCTATCTGTTCAGCGGTTCAAGTCCTTCACCTCTATCGTCCATTTTTTAATTAGCCCACTGGCTAACAGAGCTTCAGACCCATTCGCTGGATATTTTTGTCTTGCAGCAACACTTAGTCTCCACCTGCTTTCCTCTATCTGTTCAGCGGTTCAAGTCCTTCACCTCTATCGTCCAGTTTTTAAATCAGCCCATTGGCTAACAGAGCTCCAGACCCATTTGCTGGGTATTTTGTCTTGCAGCAACACTTAGTCTCCACCTGCTTTCCTCTATCTGTTCAGCGGTTCAAGTCCTTCACTTCTATCGTCCAGTTTTTAAATCAGCCCACTGGCTAACCGAGCTCCAGACCCATTCGCTGGGTATTTTTGCCTTGCAGAAACACTTAGTCTCCAGCAGCATTCCTCTATCTGTTCAGCGGTTCAAGTCCTTCACCTCTATCTTCCATTTTATAAATCAGCCCACTGACTAAAAGAGCTCCAGACCCATTCGCTGGGTATTTTTGTCTTGCAGCAACACTTAGTCTCCACCTGCTTTCCTCTATCTGTTCAGCGGTTCAAGTCCTTCACCTCTATCGTCCAGATTTTAAATCAGCCCATTGGCTAACAGAGCTCCAGACCCATTCGCTGGGTATTTTGTCTTGCAGCAACACTGAGTCTCCACTTGCTTTTCTCTATCTGTTCAGCGGTTCAAGTCCTTCACTTCTATCGTCCAGTTTTAAATAAGCCCATTGGCTAACAGAGCTCCAGACCCATTTGCTGGGTATTTTGTCTTGCAGCAACACTTAGTCTCTACTTGATTTGCTTTATCTGTTCAGCGGTTCAAGTCCTTCACTTCTATTGTCCAGTTTTAAATAAGCCCACTGGCTAACCGAGCTCCAGACCCATTCGCTGGGTATTTTTGTCTTGCAGCAACACTTAGTCTCCACCTGCTTTGCTCTATCTGTTCAGCGGTTCAAGTCCTTCACCTCTATCGTCCAGTTTTTAAATCAGCCCACTGGCTAACAGAGCGCCAGACCCATTCGCTGGGTACTTTTGTCTTGCATCAACACTTAGTCTCCACCTGCTTTCCTCTATCTGTTCAGCGGTTCAAGTCCTTCACCTCTATCGTCCATTTTTTAAATCAGACCACTGGCTAACAGAACTCCAGACACATTCGCTGGGTATTTTGTCTTGCAGCAACACTTAGTCTCCACCTGCTTTCCTCTATCTGTTCAGCGAATCAAGTCCTTCACCTCTATCTTCCATTTTATAAATCAGCCCACTGACTAAAAGAGCTCCAGACCCATTCGCTGGGTATTTTTGTCTTGCAGCAACACTTAGTCTCCACCTGCTTTCCTCTATCTGTTCAGCGGTTCAAGTCCTTCACTTCTATCGTCCAGTTTTTAAATCAGCCCACTGGCTAACCGAGCTCCAGACCCATTCGCTGGGTATTTTTGTCTTGCAGCAACAATTAGTCTCCAGCAGCAATCCTCTATCTGTTCAGCGGTTCAAGTCCTTCACCTCTATCTTCCATTTTATAAATCAGCCCACTGACTAAAAGAGCTCCAGACCCATTCGCTGGGTATTTTTGTCTTGCAGCAACACTTAGTCTCCACCTGCTTTCCTCTATCTGTTCAGCGGTTCAAGTCCTTCACCTCTATCGTCCATTTTTTAAATCCGCCCTCTGGCTAACAGAGCTCCAGACCCATTCGCTGCGTATTTTTGTCTTGCATCAACACTTAGTCTCCACCTGCTTTCCTCTCTCTGTTCAGCGGTTCAAGTCCTTCTACCTCCATCGTCCAAGGCTTTTAAACTGTGCCCACTGGCTAACAGAGCCCAGACCCATCTGTTGGTATTTTTGTCTTGGCAGCAACACTTAGTCTCCACCTGCTTTCCTCTATCTGTTCAGCGGTTCAAATCCTTCACTTCTATCGTCCAGTTTTAAATAAGCCCACTGGCTAACCGAGCTCCAGACCCATTCGCTGGGTATTTTTGCCTTGCAGCAACACTTAGTCTCCACCTGCTTTGCTCTATCTGTTCAGCGGTTGAAGTCCTTCACCTCCATCGTCCAGTTTTTAAATCAGCCCACTGGCTAACAGAGCTCCAGACCCATTCGCTGGGTATTTTTGTCTTGCAGCAACACTTAGTCTCCACCTGATTTGCTTTATCTGTTCAGCGGTTCAAGTCCTTCACCTATATCGTGCAGTTTTTTTATTGTTCAGCATCCCGAACTCCAGACTAGAGTTGCATCTGGAAGGTTAGATTTGACGAAATATTTGGCTTATCTTCAATAGGAAATCCATCACAATCGTCAGCCTACACTCGCGTTCCTATCACTTTTGTATGATTCACGCTTGCTTCATTTCAGAGGACTAATCATTCCTCATATTATACGTTGTCATCAAATATAATATATTGCAAGTCTATCTCCAAAATGCAATCAACTACTAACGAATTTTCCACAAATTAGCTTGAAATGTGCATACTGGTTGAAACTTGGCTACCGACCACTGTACACAGGGACGATCTCTTCTTCCACTCTTCGATATGACGTAACTGCCGGCCATTGTGGCGATTTAACTGCATATGTCCGGTCCTCTCACATGCACAAGCACCTGGCTGCTTCCTATTCCTTGAATTTTGAATATTTTCCCTTCCAGCTAATGTTACTGGATCAATTCAATTTCGCTGTGTAGATTGAAGGCCTTCTGATATTTCGTTTATCAAAGACACATACAGATCCCAATTTTTATCCACATTCTTCACGCAACCGTCTGAGTATTACAATATTCTGGGCAATTTTAACCTTATTAAGGCCAACAGATTTTATCCAGCTTCGGAAAACCATCAATTTCTGAGGCTCTTTGCAGCAAATTCCTTAAATCATTTAGTTCACCTTCTCACTAGTGGCAGCGATTACCTGGACTGTATTCACTACAGCGAAGAAGTGATCGATTTCTAGCGCTTAGAGAATTGCCACAATCTATATCAATGTCAATTATCCTTTCTTAAACCCTTCTTATCCTCTGCGTCAAAGGAGGCCATACGGTCAAACAGGCGTCTAATTATCTTGGATTCTTTCAGTCTACTCTGTGACGCAAGTTACGTAATGGCTTATGACAACACACCTTCATTTTTCTCTCAGGCCCTTCACGTATTATTTTACAACTTATCATCTGTCACTTCTATTCAACAGGTTCAGACCTCAAATAGCTAAGCACACCCTTTATATATATATATATATATATATATATATATATATATATATATATACTAGGAAGAAAGAACACATTAATGACAAAATGGATAAAGGCCATTTATTTCGTGAATACTAATCATCGCTCTACAATCATTCAATTCTATACATTCTAGGTTTTCAATTGATGATGCTAGTGGTAACAAATCTGACTCGTTTTTAATTCTATTTCTTGTTTTGGCTGCTTGGTAAGTGTTTATGCGTTTGTGTTTGTGTGTGTGCCTGTTTACATGTTAAACGTCATTCTCGCTGTATTGCAAAGTGATGTCTGAGATCTGGTCATTATTGTTTAAATGGCTTGAGAATTAACCATTTGTGCGCATTGTTCGCTGTTACATGAACGAAAGCTATTTTTTGCATATTAATTTATCGTTTCACCTTGTTGCGCAAATTTTTCTTCTGCACATGGTAACAACTCCAGTCTTGATTACAGTGTTGAACGCTCATATTCTTTGGAAACTTATGTCACAGTGTGCGCCTCTGTTATTTCCTCTTCAGTTTGTTGCCAATCCGATTGAATGTTTGTTGATTCTAGTCGAGGGCCTATTTGGTCTTGACTGGATACTAGTAGATTGTTGTTGAATTTTGTTTTCCTTGAACAGTCAATTAAAATATCATGTTGATGAAACTTTTGAATATTAAGGTCAGGTGCTTGTTGTTTTATGAAAAGGGCTTCAAAGACTAATAATAATTTTTCTGATTTTGCTGTATGTAAAATTGTGTAATTGGTCGAATTGACTGGGTGCCTCGTTTCCAATATATGATTGGAAATAACTGATTTTCCTGACGGTGCCAAGCCTTTATTAATCAATTTCTGTGGCGAATGTTGCTGGATTCTGTTTATCAATTGCTTCTTCGTACGTCCGATATATTTTCTACCGCACATACTTAAGAATTTGTAGACTATGAATGAATTGGAGAGAATTGGCAATTGATCTATGGTCTGATGTTGACACCAATGAAACGCTCTCGGTAGTTGTTCATTAGCAAAATTTTCTTGAGTTAGCCCAGTTTTTCCTCATTCTTTTGTTCAGAGAAGATCTTCCTGATTCAGTTTGCTAGGTTGTTTACTAAGTTTATTTTGTGGAATTTTGGCACACTGCTGTTGTAGTGGAAGTATTGCCCGGTGAAAGTGGATTATTTTTATATATGGCCAGTGTCAAATCCCCCTTTTCTTCTCGAGCGAGTTTGACGTCAAGAAAGGGAAAACTGTCGTGTTCCTCTGCATCGAGAGTAAAAATTTTTGCTAATGAACAACAACCCAGAGCGTTTCATTGATGTCAACATCAGACCACGGCAGATTCGTACTAGAGAGGATACCGTCAAGCAGGTTTTCCTAAACTTACCATTTAGAGGCGACGTACCAGCCTCAATAATTGCATGGCGGCTGAATAGAATAACTAAGGAGAACTTTCCCAGTGTTAAAGTTAATATGACATTTAGCACACAGAGAATCATGAGGTTGGATGCCAAATATCAATTGCCAATTCTCTCCAAATCATTCATAGTCTACAAATTCTCATGTATGTGCGGTAGCACATATATCGGATGTACGAAGAAGCAATTGATAAACAGAATCCAGCAACATTTGCCACAAATATTTATCAACAAAGGCTTGGGACCATCAGGAAAATCAGCTATTTCCGATCATATATTGGCAACGGGGCACCCAGTCAATTCGACCAATTTCACAATTCTATATAAAGCAAAATCAGAAAAATTATTATTTACTTATGAAGCCCTTTATATAAAACAAAAAGCACCTGACCTTAATATTCAAAAGTTTCATCGACTTGATATTCTAATCGACTGGCCAAGAATAAAAAAGTTCAACAACAATCTACTAGTATCCAGTCACGACCAAACAGGCCGTTGACTAGAATCAACCAACATTCATTCGGATTGGCAACAAACTGAAGAGGAAATAACAGAAGCGCATACGGTGACAGAGGTTTCCAAAAAATATTAGCGTTCAACACTGCAATCCACACTGGCATTGTTACCATGTGCAAAATACAAATTTGCGCAACAAGGTGAAACGATCAACTACATTAGGAAAAATAGCACTCGTACATGCAACAGCGAACAATGCGCACAAATGGTTAATTCTCAAGCCATCAAAACAATAATGACCTGATCTCAGACATCACTTTCCTATACATCGAGAATGACCTTTAACATGCAAACAGGCACACACAAAAACACAAACGCATACACACTTACCAACCAGCCAAAACAAGAAATAGAAGTAAAAGCGAGTCAGATTTGTTGCCACTACCATAATCAATTGAAAACCCAGAATGTATACAAATGAATGATTGTAGAGCGATGATTAATATTCACGAAATAAATGGCCTTTATCCACTTTGTCATTAGTGTGTTCTTTTGTTCCTAATTATAAATATACTGTGCAATATTGAAAGGCAATGGACATTATATATATATATATATATATATATATATATATATATATATATATATATATATATATATATAAACAGGATAGAAAAATGTAAACATATAAGTTGTGTTAAATAAGGAACAACCAATCAATTGTGTGCGTCACCTCCAGTTTAAGCTCAATGCCTGAACATGCTTCTTCTGCTTGCATAAATCCGGCTGCCATTTGTTTATCCATAAAGTTTCGTATGTGGCTAACTCCCTTCTGTTATTGCATTTAGTAATTATCTTAAATGCTACTTATGGCAAACATGCGTTTAATTTTTCAACGATATATTGCGCAATTGCAGACGTGTATTCACCATTTGATTTAAAATAGGCATTTAAATCGTATTATACACTCATTCGAGTAATTAACCGTCTGGTCGGTCGGCCTACGTAAGTTGATCGACAACTTGCGCGTGAAAATTGGTGAATTATATATCTATATATATATATATATATATATATAAGAGTATATATATATATATATATATATCTATATATATATATATTTGTTTATTTATTTATTTGAAGGTTAAACTATCGGAAAATTCCAACGGAAAGTGAGTTTAAATAAAGTGAACGACCAATCTTTTTTGAGCATTAACTCCAATTCATAATCACTGCCTGACCATGCTTATTCTGTGAGCATAACTCAGGCTGCAGTTACTGACTCACTTCTTCTATGCATTTTTTAATTATCTTAGAGGCCACATCATGATAATTATAAATATAGTTTACTGTTAAAATTAACAATTATTCATAGATAACTCGCATGCTCTATCAGTATTGAATTACATGTGGTAAACATATATTTTATTCTTAACATTATGCAGGTGCAATCATTGAGCATTTGTAAGCAATTTCCATTCTATGGTAAATTTTTGGTTAAATCAATTTTTGTATAATTAATTTAAACTAAGACACAAAATTTTCATTGCAACATAAGTGTATCGTATGTCATGTCTACAGTTAAATGAGACATTTTACGCTAGTAATTAACGCAACCGCAAAATCCGGAAATTTATTTAAATGATCTTGAACAGCAAACGACAATATGTTATACTAAGTGCATAAGATATACGATAAAGCTTCCTGGTCATGTTACCTTGTAACAAAAAGATATTGCATATCTTTGACGTAGGGCAAGACAAATGTATAAAGCGTATAAAATATTACTTCTGTTTGTTTGTAAATATTGTCTAGCTTTTAATTTCACATATGTTGAATCAATTTACTGATCAAATAGATTGTCCTTAGATAGCAAGGAAAAATCTTAATTATATTCCAATACAACTGTACTATATTTGACATTTAAGGCGTTCGCCATATATTAAATTTATATAATATTGTTAAAGAAAACATTTTATTTATTGAAAGATAGCAACCATAGCTAAATGATATTATAATAGATGTATATAAGATTTTATTATATTTTAAACCCATAAACAAAATAAAAAACCTTGTTCATACAAGAGAATAACCGTAAACATATAACTAGAGATAACGCTGTATTATCAATTTCCTTTTTGGTTCTTTTAGAATAGAATTAGAATAGAATAGAATATCTTTATTTGGATTCAAACCACACATATTCCATCAAATAATAAAATTGGAAATTGTACAATACATATTAAAACAAATTATCACATCACAATAATTGTGCAATTAATCTCATGTAGATAGGTATATCTCACTGGTTGTACAATACAATATATCAATATCAAGAAATTTCGACTGAAAAGAATAATATATACATCATCAAATTAGGAACAATTAAGGTATAATTCGAGTGTAACATTATGCAAAAATTGAGAACCATGACTAATTTAATATGTAATGTTAACTAATTTGAAGATATAGTGCATAACATTTCAATTATAATAATACAAAACTTGGAAATAAAATCTCAAGAAAATCTGTTTCCGATAACAATTATCCCTTGTCTTTTATTCAACCATGAGAAAGTATTATCATAATCAAAAAAAAATAAAAAATATCAGCAGGATTGCAGACTTTTTCATGTTCAGTAGATAAAGTTTTAAAAGACATCTTAGATGGAGGCATTTCTCTAAGCCCCTTTGGCAATTGGTTATAAATTTTGTAGATTTTCGAGAAAGAGAATAACTTGCTCATACATTCCCCACCAAAGGAGGAGATATTGCCAAATGTCAGATCTAGTTCCAACTTCATGACTCTTTCTTATCGGAGTCATATGGGCATGATCCACTGGTTCAAATGGAAAACTTTTATACAATAACACATCCTCTGAAACCACAGAGATTGCAATGACACAAACTGTAATCTAGAGGCGTATATAGAATAGAATAGAATAGAATAGAATATCTTTATTTGGATTCAAACCACACATATTCCATCAAATAATAAAATTGGAAATTGTACAATATATAAAAAAGAAATCATCACATCACAATAAATGTGCAATTAATATCATATAGATAGGTATATCTCGCTAGTTGTACAATACGATATATCAATATCAGAAAGTTCGACTGAAAAGAATAATATATACATTATCAAATTAGGAAAAATTAATGTATAATTCGAGTGTAACATTATGCAAAAATTGAGAACCATGACTAGCAATTGATTTTATGTAATGTTAACTAATTAGAAGAAATAGTGCATAATATTTCAATTATAACAATATAAAACTTGGAAATAAAAATCTCTAGAAAATCTGTTTTCGATAACAATTATCCTTGTCTTTTATTCAACCATGAGAAAGTATTATCATAATCAAAAGAATAACAAATATCAGCAGAATTGCAGACTTTTTCAAGTTCAGTAGATAAAGATTTAAAAGACATCTTAGATGGAGGCATTTCTCTAAGCCCCTTCGGTAATTGGTTGTAAATTTTGTAGATTTTCGAGAAAGAGAATAACTTGCTCGCTACATTCCCCACCAAAGGAGGAGATATTGCCAAATGTCCAGATCTAGTTCCAACTTCATGACTCTTTCTTATCGGAGTCATATAGGCACCAGTCCACTGGTTCAAATGGAAAACTTTTATACAATAACACATCCTCCGAAACCACAGTGATTGCAATGACACAAACTGTAATCTAGAGGCGTATATAGTGCAAGAAATAGGACTAATATGTTTCACAACCTTTCTTTGTACAGCTTCTATATTATTAGACAAACCCTTTTTTAATGGATTCCAAGTAGCGACAGCATATTCTAGTACCGGTCTAATCCATATTATATACATTTGAAGTTTTATATCATTTGATAAGATATTTCGATTTATTAGTGCCCATCTTTTCTTGGCACTGCCTACTATACTTTCAATATGCCTCTCAGCAGAAGCTGTACATTGAATAGTTATGCCTAAATCCTTAATTTCTTGCATAAGTTTAATCTCAAACACATCATTAATAACAGCATCATGAAAATAAACATAATTAAAGTTTGTTCTGTTCCCTATTTTTAAAGCTTTCGTCTTTTTATTGTTTATTCTCAGCCCTAGTGTGATCAAATATTTACTCAAATCATACAAATCTAATGTCACATTGTTTTTGGAGAATTCGACATTCTTCGGATCAATTGGGAAGATTATTTTTAAATCATCAGCGAATTTGCAAACTCGACCGTTAAGGATCTTAGTTTCCAAATTTGCAAATACAATTTTAAATAAAATTGGCCCCAAGCTTGATCCCTGTGGAACTCCACTCGTTACTCGTTTCGATTTTGATATCAAATCGTTTACTTGAATACTCATTCGTCGATTATATAGATAGTATTTAAGTAATCTAGAAATATTCGGATCAATATTCAACAAACTAATCGCATTCAAAATAGCATCAAAAGATATAGAGTCAAAAGCTTTTGAGATATCTATAAATACAATTAATGCATCTAACTTATTCTCGTCTAATGTGATTACATGTTTCCACATGGAAAGCATATTGGTAGTTGTCGATCTACCTTTCGTAAAGCCATGTTGACATAGGTCAAAATCAGCCGGTAACATACGTTCTAAATGATCTAGTATCAATCGTTCTATTATCTTCAAAAACGAAGGGATAATAGAGATTAATCTATAATCACTAGCACACGTTGGCTTAATTACCTTTGGCAACGGCTTAGCCACTATCGTTAGTATATCGATTGGTAATTTCCCATCCTTTAAAATTATATTTATGAAGTTGCAGAGTACATTCATAAATTTTAATGGTAATTGAAGCAAATTATCAATCGAAATACCAAGGTGATCTTTTTGTTTTTTTGATTTGATTTTTAACATCAATTTTATCAATTCATCACTGTCAATAACAAGTCCTGGTTCCTGGTCTCCCAAAGAATCAGATGGTTCTATAAAATCTCTCCCATTTTGTGGATTGCATATCAAATTGCCAAATACTTCCTCCAATTCACAGAGAAATCCATACTCAGTTTTATCCACAGGTAGAATAAGCTTTAACTTTTCCTTGTATTTACTGTAATCTGTGAGGAGTTTGAATCCTAATCTAGGATTACTCTTCATTTTGGCCAAAATAATTCGTTCTGATCTTTGACGGATTATTAGCAGTGATGAATTAATTTCCTTATCAATGGAATCTAATCTCATTTGTTTAATACTATTAATAAGACTACACTTTATTATATTATCTCGTTTAATTCTTAGTTTACACAGTTTCCTATTAATTCGTTTCGGTATAATGTCCGTAAACGTAGCTGCCTGAAATAAAATAGATAATAACGATGAAACAGAAGAAACAAATTCATCAGTATTCAAGAAATAAAAACTCTCATAATCAATCTGTATACTTAATTCTCTAAAAAATTCCAGTTGATTCTGGAACAGTGCACGTGTGCATTTTCAAAACTTAGTTTCTGTGTTATGCCACTCAAGATGTTCCATTGTAAAATAATTTGTTTGTGATCCAATTCTTTGAAATAATTGACAACATCATAACTGTGCGATTTTACCATTTCAATTTCTAAGTATACATGATCTAAGCATTGCGAACCTCTAGTTGATTCCTTTATAATCTGCTTGAGATCATGGTTAGAAAAAAAATTGGTTATTTCACAGTCCTGTAATTTATTAAAGTCACCTACCACTACATTGTAGCCATGGCAGTCAAAGATAGATTGAAGAGAATTAGTAAATGTTTGATCATCAAATAAAGTAGCATACGGCGGTCTGTAAACCGCTGTTAAGATCAGATTATCAAATTGTATAGATAGGAAATCAATGATAGCATTATCATCACTAATATAGTGCAAGAAATAGGACTAATATGTTTCACAACTTTTCTTTGTACAGCTTCTATCTTATTAGACAAACCCTTTTTTAATGGATTCCAAGTAGCGACAGCATATTCTAGTACCGGTCTAATCCATATTATACACATTTGAAGTTTTATATCATTTGATAAGATATTTCGATTTATTAGTGCCCATCTTTTCTTGGCACTGCCTACTATACTTTCAATATGTCTCTCAGCAGAAGCTGTACATTGAATAGTTATGCCTAAATCCTTAATTTCTTGCATAAGTTTAATCTCAAAGACATCATTAATAACAGTGCATCATGAAAATAAACATAATGAAAGTTTGTTCTGTTACCTATTTTTAAAGCTCTCGTCTTTTTATTGTTTATTCTCAGCCCTAGTGTAATCAAATATTTACTCAAATCATACAAATCTAATGTCACATTATTTTTGGAGAATTCGACATTCTTTGGATCAATTGGGAACATTATTTTTAAATCATCAGCGAATTTGCAAACTCGACCGTTAAGGATCTTAGTTTCCAAATTTGCAAATACAATTTTAAATAAAATTGGCCCCAAGCTTGATCCCTGTGGAACTCCACTCGTTACTCGTTTCGATTTTGATATCAAATCGTTTACTTGAATACTCATTTTAGGCTGCTTAAATCTACATATAGTTTACCTATTGGTAATTAGAATTTGAGAGCTTCTGCTTGGCTAGCTAGTTAGAGTTTAATGGCTGTCGAACATTACACAAGATTGAATGTCTTGACAGGAAAACACAGTAATAACGCCCCAATATTTTTACTTTGCTAGACTTCCCAGCCTCCATAAACTTTGCATCGCAAATGATTTAAAGATGAGCTTTGCTTAATGCTGGCATTGCGGAAAAAATTGATCGATTACTTTAATTCTGTTCCAATGATAGGTATACCTATGTACACAAGTATGTGTCATTCTGGCTAGTCTGCAATTGGCCTGAGCTTTCAACCAGGTTGAGTTATTTCTCCTACATTGATCAATTGTTGTACATGTTCATTATTTGATGATGTCACACCAACAGTCGCTGAAATGTAGAGCGGTGGTGCTGAGCGACTTGTTGACTTTGAATACATAAATAATGTTGTTTTGTAGTTAAAAAAGCGAGCAAGCTTCAGAATGCTATTAATTGCGTGTACGAAGTACTCATCTGGTCAACTCTAAAGTTAAACGCTTCCCAAACAGTCCTAGAGAACCACTTGTATCAGTCGCCCAAGATCATTTTGAATGTCGCCCAAGCGACAATCGCTATTAGCATCGTCTAGTTAGGCTCACTGGTAAAGCCAGTCAAATAAAATTTTAACGATGATTCCAGGCGTATAAGCTTTGTTGCAGCAAATTTTGTCCAATTATAAAGCTGCTTTAGTCTCATTTATTCATGGCTCTAAGCTTCATGTTCAAGGTTTCAAAACAAAGTCTATTGCCGTACAATTTAACAAACAATGACTGCGCGTGTGATGATAAAAAATCTTTAAATCAAGTTTGCGAGCTTGAAGTAAAAAACAATCCCATTGAAACTACATAGCAAAACTGCCATCAGTAAGTACGTTCGACTAACGGTAGTTTTGCTACTACTGCAATATAAATTAAATGTAACCGATTCTACACTTTTTATATATTATATCACTTTAAGCCTTACAAATGCTTATAATAAGCATCCACCTAACCTTTGTTGAAATCACAATGAAATTGAAAAATATTTTTGAAAGGAATGGTCTTAATGAATATTTGATTATATATCTGTATATAAAATTATAACTAATGATAATATAAAGAAGTTAGATTATCACACTTGCATGACTGAACAAACAATTTCTTGGGAAAAATATTAAAATTTTTCCCGGTGTTAAACTGAATACCATGTTTAACATTTTAAGACTTTCACTAGATTGATTGTTCATTAAAAACAAAACGAATCTAGCCATGTGGTCTTAGTCGTTTGTAATGACAATACAACCACTAGTGTGATTGCATGAATAAAATTTTAAATAATTTTAAATTCCAAGTAATTTCTGAACTAACTGGCAATAATCTCTTAACATATTTTTCAGAAAATTTTCAACTATTCTTTAATATTAGCTAGTTTACATAAACATATAAATAGGTTTCTGTACAAAATTAGTAGTTGAAGTGCTTGGAAATTTTTAATTTGCGACAGATCATTTTATCAATAAGTAAAATGGATGCCTATGAGCACCTCTCTACCTGTTCTTGTGACAAAGTCTGCGTGCATTATGATGCAAAACTATATTAGGAGTAGATTCAACTAAATTTTGTTTTTGGTAATTGTCGTTTTGTACCATAAGGGTAGGAAAATTTGTCAATGGAAGGGTTAGTCCGTTGAAACCAAACAAAACTAAAGCGCGCGGTTTGACATGGCTCCGATTTTGTCGCATTCCGATATTGAAAAAATTGTTATGGATCTTCAGAACTCCATGGAAGTGTTGAAGGATGAAAACAACTATTTAAAAAATGAGATGTCCATATTGAAGAATGATGCAATTGTGAATGCAATGAAATTGGAGCAAGTGGTGAAAAATAATGAAACTTTAAGTGCGCGTATAGTTGAACTGAATGAGACATTACTTGTGAAGTTAGACAAGTTACAGACTGATGTTCAACCATGGATTGAATTGGCCGATTTAACAGTGGAAGGTGATATGCTAGTTAAAAATAAATCATCTGGTGAAGAAATGCTAAATATATTAGCAAACGAAGTTTCAGCACGTAATAGCAAACAGGATCAATTAGTTTTATTTAATCTAGATGAAAATGCCGATGTGAAAGACGTCGAGAAATTAAATACTTTAATAAAAGAAGAAACGCATGCAGCTATTGCTAAATGCTATAGGGTGGGGAAACGAGCTGATCGTCCAAGGCCTGTAATTGTAAAATTATCAAAAAGGCCAACAAATATGCAATTAGAATCTATCAATAAAAAGAAAGAGGAGAATTTGAGTTTTCACAGCATATTTATTGGACGGGACAAAACGTTCCTCCAACGGAAGTTGGCAAAAGTAAAAAAGTTAAAGAACAATCAGGAACGGAAACCGCCAACGTCTGATCAAGCTGTTAAACGGAATCAATCGAGTGAGACTGCAACATCAAAAAACGATGTATCGTTACTAACTGTTGTGGACAGAGGGGGGAGAGGAAGTATGGCCTCGAGGCCCGGGAAAAGAATAGTAAAGAAGCCATCAAGGTTGAATCAGTAAAAGTCGACACTTGTTTAGATAAGTCGCTTTCTACATTTACTCTATTTTATGCTAACTTTCGAAGTGTTAAAAATAAGAACTTTTTACTGTGTAATTTTATAATAAGTAACGATTTCGATTTTATAATATTATCTGAAACCTGGCTTAACAAGGATATTAAAAACCATGAATTTGATATTCCTCACTATTCTTTATTCAGAGGACGAATAACACAGATAAAAAGAGGAGTGAGGAAGTATATTCTTTATCATCAGCAACTAAATAAGAAATTTATATTAGTGACGACAGCCTTTATCATTGTTTCTATCCCCACTTTATTTGACAATTTCCATTATACTAAGCGTGCGAGATTTTGAACATAATATATACTTTTAGCTGACGATCAAACATTTTATTTCTTTCAATCATCACTTTTAAAATTCATAGCTTTACACCAATAATAGTGATGGTAACTTAATGATCCAGGACTAATAAGAGCCATCAATTTTTTCTAACCATGATCTCAAGCAGATTATAAATGAATCAACATCAACTAGAGGTTCGCAATGCTTAGATCATGTATACTTAGAAATTGAAATGGTGAAATCGCACAGTTATGATGTTGTCAATTATTTCAAAGAATTGGACCATAAACAAATTATTTTACAATGGAAATTCTTGAGTGGCATAACACAGAAATTAAGTTGTGAAAATGCACACGTGCACTGTTCCAGAATCAACTGGAATTTTTTTAGAGAATTAAGCATACTGATTGATTATGAGAGTTTTTATTTCTTGAATACTGATGAATTTGTTTCTTCTGTTTCATCGTTATTATCTGTTTTATTTCAGGCATCTACGTTTACGGACATTATACCGAAACGAATTAATAGGAAATTGTGTAAACTAAGAATTAAACGAGATAATATAATAAAGTGTAGTCTTATTAATAGTATTAAACAAATGAGGTTAGATTCCATTGATAACGAAATTAATTCATCACTGCTAATAATTCGTCAAAGATCAGAACGAATTATTTTGGCCAAAATGAAGAGTAATCCTCGATTAGGATTTAAACTCCTCACAGATTACAGTAAATACAAGGAAAAGTTAAAGCTTATACTACCTGTGGATAAAACTGAGTATGGATTTCTCTGTGAATTGGAGGAAGTATTTGTCAATTTGATATGCAATCCACAGAATGAGAGAAATTTTATAGAACTATCAGATCCTTTGGGAGGCCAGGAACCAGGACTTGTTATTGACAGTGATGAATTGATAAAATTGATGTTAAAAATCAAATCAAAAAAACAAAAAGATCACCTTGGTATTTCGATTGATAATCTGATTCAATTACCCTTAACATTTAGGAATGCACTCTGCAACTTTATAAATAAAATTTTGAAGAATGGGAAATTACCAATCGATATATTAACGATAGTAGCTAAGCCGTTGCCAAAAGTTAGTAAGCCAACGTGCGCCAGTGATTATAGATTAATCTCTATTATCCCTTCGTTTTTGAAGATAATAGAACGATTGATACTAGATCATTTAGAACGTATGTTACCGGCTGATTTTGACTTATGTCAACATGGCTTTACGAAAGGTAGATCGACAACTACTAATATGCTTTCCATGTGGAAACATGTAATCACATTAGACGAGAATAAGTTAGATGCATTAATTGTATTTATAGATATCTCAAAAGCTTTTGACTCTATATCTTTTGATGCTATTTTGAATGCGATTAGTTTGTTGAATATTGATCCGAATATTTTTAGATTACTTAAATACTATCTATATAATCGACGAATGAGTATTCAAGTAAACGATTTGATATCAAAATCAAAACGAGTAACGAGTGGAGTTCCACAGGCAAGCTTGGGGCCAATTTTATTTAAAATTGTATTTGCAAATTTGGAAACTAAGATCCTTAACGGTCGAGTTTGCAAATTCGCTGACGATTTAAAAATAATCTTCCCAATTGATCCAAAGAATGTCGAATTCTCCATAAATAATGTGACATTAGATTTGTATTATTTGAGTAAATATTTGATCACACTAGGGCTGAGAATAAACAATAAAAAGACGAAAGCTTTAAAAATAGGGAACAGAACAAACTTTAATTATGTTTATTTTCATGATGCTGTTATTAATGATGTGTTTGAGATTAAACTTATGCAAGAAATTAAGGATTTAGGCATAACTATCCAATGTACAGCTTCTGCTGAGAGACATATTGAAAGTATAGTAGGCAGTGCCAAGAAAAGATGGGCACTAATAAATCGAAATATCTTATCAAATGATATAAAACTTCAAATGTATATAATATGGATTAGACCGGTACTAGAATATGCTGTCGCTACTTGGAATCCATTAAAAAAGGGTTTGTCTAATAAGATAGAAGCTGTACAAAGAAAGGTTGTGAAACATATTAGTCCTATTTCTTGCACTATATACGCCTCTAGATTACAGTTTGTGTCATTGCAATCACTGTGGTTTCGGAGGATGTGTTATTGTATAAAAGTTTTCCATTTGAACCAGTGGACTGGTGCCTATATGACTCCGATAAGAAAGAGTCATGAAGTTGGAACTAGATCTGGACATTTGGCAATATCTCCTCCTTTGGTGGGGAATGTAGCGAGCAAGTTATTCTCTTTCTCGAAAATCTACAAAATTTATAACCTATTACCCAAGGGGCTTAGAGAAATGCCTCCATCTAAGATGTCTTTTAAAACTTTATCTACTGAACTTGAAAAAGTCTGCAATCCTGCTGATATTTTTTATTTTTTTGATTATGATAATACTTTCTCATGGTTGAATAAAAGACAAGCATAATTATTATCGGAAACAGATTTTCTTGAGATTTTATTTCCAAGTTTTGTATTATTATAATTGAAATGTTATGCACTATTTCTTCAAATTAGTTAACATTACATACAATCAATTGCTAGTCATGGTTCTCAATTTTTGCATAATTTTACACTCGAATTATACCTTAATTGTTCCTAATTTGATAATGTATATATTATTCTTTTCAGTCGAACTTTCTGATATTGATATATTGTATTGTACAACTAGTGAGATATACCTATCTACATGATATTAATTGCACATTTATTGTGATGTGATAATTTTTTTATATATTGTACAATTTCCAATTTTATTATTTGATGGAATATGTGTGGTTTGAATCCAAATAAAGATATTCTATTCTATTCTATACTATATCTATGAAATTTTATTAATTTCTACTTCAAAGGCTCATTTAGAATAAATAAAGTTTACCTAAACTTCTTATGCCTCCCTCGTTTTAAAATCATGCATGAAGAACCACAGAAAATGAACAAATCGATTATTTGAACTCCTATGTAACGAAAATAAACAAGATCGTCTTAGTAAACTCTTAAGATGAACACAAGGAACACTTAAAAACGAGGACTGTTTTAATAAAATGAGTAAAGATAGAACAAATTTTCAAAATTTTTCATATTTAATGAATGGTAATGAAAAGCGTTTCATAATTTAAAATTTAATTAAAAATATAACCAATAATCAAATGAATGTAAAATCTAAATATTCAATATTATCCAAAGACATTAAGTGGTAGTCTGTTAGATATGTCAGAACACTTTGTAAATCATTATATTTCCACTATTTAAAAGAACCTATTTACAAAACAATATCCACTAACTTTAGCAAAAACTCAAATGTACATATGAACAGATTTCCTAATTTAACTTAGCTAAACTTTATTGAGTACAAATTTTGAAGCTTATAAATTATGCAAGGTTGAAATCGCAAAAGCCCGAAAACTTCTCTGAATAATTACCTCATTAGTAGCTATTAAAATATCTATTTCTAGTACAAACAGTTTTCTGTTTGATAAGATAGATAATATAAAATAGTGGAACCAGTGATGCAAATTATAAACAGTATTTGGACTGGCCCAGCATGAGTGACATATTTCGATAGTAGGGTTGAAAATGTTCGGAGAAATCAAGATATTAATAAGAAATATGACAAATGATGTTTGCGTAATTTAATATTAAAACAATTATTGTGAATTACCTTTATTAAATATTATTACCTTAAATTATTACTTTATCAGCGTATCAATGTGTCTAGTTAAAAATAATTAGATAACCTTGGTCTTTGGATTTCTAATTTTCCCAAAGGTCATTCATCTGTTTTTCCTTTACTATTCAATGAAGTCAGTTCATATAAAAATTGTAAAGGTTCTTTTCATATAAACCTATTACATTTTAGCCAATGAATATGCTTTTGTTTTTTTGTAACCCTGGTCCTCTATTAGACAATTTCTTTAGTTTCTTATTTAGATTTACGGTATATAAACCGTAGAAAGGACTACCAGTCTTATTATTGTGCAAGTTTATCGATCGAGCATTTATATTTTTCTTTGATTTAATTTTTTATTGCCACGATTATTAACAATTACTTGTTGGCACATATTCTAAATGTTGTAGTAGATTATTCGACACGTTCATGTTAGACAAGACGTTTTTTACTTGTCTTGTTGAAGGTTATAAGAGAGTTTTATCTGAGTTGCTGAATTGCACAAGCGGAACACTGCGTGGTTCTATCTGAGTACTCTTTGCTAATAAATTATTGTAATCCACATTCATCTATCGTTCTTAATACACATTATTGGGAAGGATCTCAAATTTGCTTCAGGTAATTGACGTGGATATTTGTTTTCAAGGTCACCACCGTATCGTTCTGTCATCTGTGGATATCAGCGTATCCTGGTAAGCTTAATTAATATAATATATAAATTGCAAGAAATCTTATTCTAATATTATGGCTGGTTTATCAAATATTGAGGATACAGAGCAGTTAGCAAGTGGACTTAAGGAATGTAGTTTAAAAGATAGTTCAGAGGAACTTAAGTGTTCCAAATTAGATGATCATACCGCATATATGGATTATCCGGGCCTGGCATCTCAGAGGCTCTCTTATGGTAGTGACCAAAGGGCCTCTACAAAAAATGGCGACCGCGCCAGGATCCTCTATGCGGAAAGATGTGATGTAGATGATCGCTTTTGCCGCAATTCTATGGATAGCAATGTTAAGCTCACCATGTACAGACCAGACAACCATTCTGAATGGGTCGAAGAAGCAAAATTTTATTTTAAACTAAAAAGAATGACCGACCCTATAGAAAGGTTTGCCTCGGCCTGGTGGTGTTTGCCTGAGCCTTTAAAAAAGAATCTATTTAGACTCAGGAAATTTGTTTCTGAGAACGAACCTGTAAATGCATTTGAGCTTCTAGTCGAAGAACTTCATGGACGATATCAACCCGAGAGGATTGAACGGATGACTGACTTATTACGTCAGGAAAAGATGGGAAATCAACTCCCATCTGAATTTTATGACAGACTTATTTCAAAATCCATCGGGCTTGATATTTCTGAGGAAGTTATAAACAGTATATTTGTAGCAGAATTGCCTGCTAGACTAAGAGCCACTTTGGATGTCTATGATACATTGGAACTAGAGTGGCCAAAGAAGCTCAAAGGGTTGGACAAAGTGTATCGTCAGAAGGAACCTAAGGTGTATGCAGTAACAGCAGATTCACGCCTGGAGCAGCAACTCAGACATCTCTCAGAGAGACTCCTGACCGTAGAGAATGAATTAAGTACCCTCCGCAGGGATGTGGGTTGGATAAAAAACAATAGGGAAAGTTCCAACAGAGGTAGGGTGAATTCTCGGAGTCAAAGTTCAACTTCCAAGCATCGGAGAGGCGAATCGCGTGAGGGTGTGCAAGGACCACGCGAGTGGTGCATTTCGCATCGTAAATACGCCGAGTTTGGAAAGTGTCAGGAGGAGGGATGCACGTTTCCAAAGTTGGGTGGTCCCCGATGGAAAGGAAGTACTCTTCCTGTAGCCTGGTCTAAGCTGCCGGAAAACTAGTGGAACCCCCGCTAATAGGAGCCGTAGGGGGGTTGCGCATGCAAGGCTCCAAGGTATGCATATTCGAGGCATACTAAAATCATCGAAGTTAAGTTCGGAAGCTTCGATAGAAGAAACGCGCGGTAATACAGTCCGTAAATCTGTTAGATTTCGGCTGGAAGGTAATCTCAAAGAGGTTGCTGGTTATAGCAACAATAAGTTCGTTATAACAGATGAACTTAGTGGGTTAAACTTCTTAATAGACACGGGTGCAGAGGTGAGCATAGTTCGATCCGATGTGGTGGAAATTGATAGCCCCACATTCGATTATCAACTATGGGCTGCTAATGGAAGTCCAATTGAGGTTAAGGGAGTTAAAGAATTGTCAGTGACATTGGGGCAGAAATCTCCATTTACGTGGAATTTTCTGGTCGCTGATATAAAGGATAACATCATTGGGATGGACTTTTTGATCCATTTTAATCTCGCTTTAGATCCCAAATCTAGGACCATTGGACAAGGCACTGGGATAGTGACTTATGCTGAGACTGGGACCTCAGTAGTTAGGTCAGTGAGACTACCCAGACCCGTCGTCGCCGATGACTTGGTGGATGTCATCGAGAAACACCTGGCCGTGTTTCTACCATTCAATGCTAAGCGCAAGGGTTTAAAGACAGGCATAGAACACCAAATCGAGTTGGTGGAACCACTACCCTGTTCACCGAAGGCTCAACCGTTAGCACAACATAAGCAGCAGGTTGCTATTGAAGAATTTAAGCGGTTGAGAGAAGAAGGAATTTGTAGGCGTTCAAATTCCAACTTTGCATCTCCAATAGTGGTTGTTCCCAAACCTGAACCAGGTCAATGGAGGGTTTGTGGTAACTATCGTCTATTGAACTCGGTAACGAAAGGTGATTCGTATCCTCTACCGAACCAGAGTACTTTGCTCAGGGATATAATGGGGTATGAGGTATATACAACGTTAGATCTGCAGAAAGCGTACTATCAAGTACCTATGGAGGCAGAATCTATACCGCTCACCGCAGTGCGATTTCCTGGAGGAGGATCGCATGAATTCTTATGTATGCCTTTTGGTTTGAAGAATGCAAGTCAGACATTCCAGCGTCTGACGGAGGAAGTTCTTCAAGACTGTCCATTTGCTAGAGTGTATATAGATGACATCATTATATATAGTCAATCTAGGGAGGAACACCGGGAGCACTTGGACGTCGTTTTGTCTAAGCTGGAACATTATGGATTGGTAGTAAAGCCAGAAAAGAGCAGGATTGGTTGCTCTACTGTAAAATTTCTTGGACACACCATTTCCAAGGATGGAATCAAACCCTTGGAAGATAAGGTCCAAGCAATCAAGGATGTGCCAGAACCCAGAACTGTACGTCAATTGCGTAGATTTTTGGGAATGATTAGCTATTATCGTCGTTTCATACCAGGTTTAGCTGGAATTTTGGGGTCGCTAACTCGACATTTAGTTCGTGAACGGAGCACGATCAAGAAGTCCTGGCCTATTAATTTTAGCCAAGACGACAAGGAAAAATTCCAGAGGGCCAAAGATCTGTTAAGCCAAATAACCACATTAGCACCTGTGGATTGGACTAAGCCGTTTGAGCTGGTCACAGATGCTTCCGATGTAGCCATAGGGGCAGTGTTACATCAACGGGATAATGGTATAGTCAAGCCAATTGGATTCTATAGTCGGAAACTCCAAGATCGCGAGAAGCGATATGACACGCTTGGAAAGGAGTTACTAGCGGTTTATTCTGCAGTGCTGCATTTTGAGCACTACCTAGATGGACATCAGTTTACGATATTAACTGATCATAAACCGTTGATAAGTATCCTTGGGAAAGCAAATAGGCTAAATTATTCTCGGCGGGTGAATTCACAAATAACCCGACTAGCAGAATTTGATTTTACCATTACTCATATCTCAGGAAAAGAGAATGTGGTGGCAGATACTCTCAGTAGACCAGACGTATCAGATGAAGATATGATTCGTTCGGAGTCACTCGTATGCTCTGTTGTATCTTCTAATGATTTTGTCGAGCAATTGATGGAAGCACAAGGTCTTGATCCTTTAGTAGCTGTGTTGGCAAAGAATCCCACATATACACGCAGGAAGATTGGAGATAAGTGGTTACTATGTGAAATCTCCAGGAGCCAACCTAGACCGTATGTACCGTTAGAATTAAGGTATAAGGTAATTCAACAGCTGCATGAATTTAGTCATCCTTCCATTAAGGCAACTATCAGGATGGTCACTGATAGATATGTATGGCCTAAGATGTCGAAAGACATAAGAGCTTGGGTAAGGACATGACATAAGGGCGCGGGTAAGGATATTTTCCTAGTGTCAAACTTGTAAAGTTTGGCGTCACACTAAAACCGAAGTGAAAACATTTTGTATACCAGCGGGTCGTTTCATGCACGTTCACATCGATATAGTAGAAATGTCAGAAATTACTGGTCAAATGTATTTATTTAAGATGGTTGATCGTTTCAGTCGTCAGTTTGAGGTAGCAATCCTGAAGGATATGACAGCTCAAGAAGTCTTACTTATGTTCTTGCATAATTGGATGTCGCGATATGGTGTATCGGTGAGGGTAACTACTGATCGTGATAGTCAGTTTATGTCTGAACTAATTGTAAGATCATTGAATATTACGGGAATAGAAAAAAAGACACACATGTGCATATAATCCCAGAGCTAATGGGATGGTTGAGAGACTGCACAGAGAGCTGAAGACCGCATTACGCTGCACTGGAGGTTCCAGTTGGATACATGATTTGCCCATAGTTTTGTTGGCAATGCGAAAAAAATACAGAGCTCAGTTAAAAACATCCATAGCAGAACTTGTTTATGGAGAGCCATTGCGATTACCTGGAGATCTAATGGAAGCTCAAAGTTGTCTTGATTGGGCCTTTAGTTTAGTAGATTGGTTTGTTGGAGCATTGCGAGATAAAATGAGTCGTTTAACTCCAACCAAAACTAAAAGTCTAAAGTCTAAATGCTATGTACCTTCAGATTTAAAGCTGGCATCTCATGTATACATAACTAACGAGATCAGAGAGAATTGTCTGACTCCGTTCTATAAGGGGCCATTTAATGTCAATCATATCACTGATGAACATGCATTTATAGAAGTTAATGGCACAGTAGAGTGCGTAGCACTGGATCGCTGCATTCCACAGTTTACCTGAAAGAAGAAGGAGACTGGGGAACGATATCCATCGAAGTATCAAGAAGCTGAGGTGAGATATGACACGAAAATGTGTGAGAAAAAGGAAGAGCCAGATAAATGTGATAAAGAAGTAAAGATTAATACCAAGGCGAATTAGGGCAAAGATCAATGCAATATGAAATTTAAATCTAGTGAAGTACCAAAACTACATGTTGAAACTCGCTCTGGAAGAGTCATCAAGAAACCGAAGAATGAGGACTTTGTGGTGTATCAGTAAACATCTTAAACATGAGGGTGTATATGGTGGGTAATTGATATATTGGACATCATTTAACTCCTCATATAAAAATATATCAAATTATGTTTTTTTAGAGATTTGATGTTATAGCTGGCTTCATAAAACAATAGTTCTTTTAAAAAATATTATATTTTTTGGAATTTTCTTTTGTACATGTTGTCGACGTTTTTGACTTGTCTTGGCGAATGATTATAATAGAGTCTAGTGGAGATTTTGAGTTGCGTGGTACGCTTTGCTGCATGGTTCTGACTTGATACTCTTTGTCAATAAAGTATTGAAGTATTACGTAATAGTGTTCTTAATACACATTATTGGGAAGGATCTCAAATTTGCTTCAGGTAATTGACGTGGATATTTTCTTTCACGGTCACAACCGTATCGTTATGTCATCTACTGATATCAGCACTTATTTGATGAACACTTATCGTTATAATATATAAATATATTTATTACTAAAAATATTTATTACTTGCAACCTTGAAATATGGCGACATAATGTTAAATAATTAACCACATTTCTAATGCTTTTACAAACTCTCAAAATATAAATACACGAAACATCTAAATGTAAATAGAATGCTATATCGCAAATTATATATATATATATATATATATATATATATATATATATATATATATATATATATATATATTAACACATATGTGACAAATATATTTATTTTACAGTCCGAAAATATTTTTTTCTTAATTTAAATTAAGCAAAATTTCAAACACAGTCGCATATAACTCATAATAATTATGAGCTCAAGTTATTTTATATTAATATCTTTATTGAATTGTTCTGCTCACAGTCTTCAAGTTTTATGTCCTGAGACAAAAGTCAAATTTGTTAGAAGTTTATTATGAAATTCGATTAACTTTTACATAATGTAATTTATTGCTTATTTAATAATAATAATAATAATAATAATAATAATAATAATAATAATAATAAATTTATTTGGCAAAAAAGAACCAATAGGCCCAACCATTGATATATCAAATCAAAAGTAGGATAGGTGAAAATGAATGAAATTGTGACTAGCAAAATATTTAACCACAGAGGATGGAGAAGTTGAGGAAGAAAAGTGCTTTATATGTATTTAATCTAGATTTGATTAAAGTAAATATGTTTATTTGTTTCAAATTTTCGACAACGTAAAAAAATAATTTTAAAATTTATAAATAATCAACTTACCTTTAATTTCCTTTGACTGAATCATGTAGGATTTAAGTGATTGAACACTTCCACCAACACAAATATCAACAAATGGATATTTAAGTGGATTTTTGTCTAGTCTTATCTGTATAAGCTTATCTATTTCCATGTCATTAGTATCAATTACTTCGATTTGATTTTGCGAAAGATAAAGATAATTTAAATCTGGAATTTTTGACAAGCATGAGGGAATAGACTGAAACAAATTATTGCTCAGGTTCAATTTGCGCAGATTTTTTAGATAATGAAATGTAGTGGGGAGAAACTTTAAATTGTTATATTGAAGTGATAAATGATTCAATTTTTTTAAACGTCCAACTAAGTAGCTTAGTCCTTCTTCATAAAAGGCAAAAGATTTATCCTTCATTTTTTCATTCTCTTCTCTCAAAGCATCGGCAAAACTTATGGAATAAGGGTTAGTATATTCTATTTCTAAATTCCCATTTAATAATTCGCTACCTAATTGGGAATTTGATACCATTGGTTTAGAAAACATACTGCGCTGAAACCAACTTTCAAGATTTTCGACACTGCAAATAGGAGTCCCATTCTTTTGATCGTAAATTAGTACTTTAAGTCGTGTCAAATAGAATACAACAATTGGAAATCTTAAAAACTTATTGTCAGACAAATTTAGATATTTCAAACTTGGCATGAAACGAAATGTTTGTGGCAGATTCGACAGTAAATTTTTTGATAGTATCAATACTTTTAATGAAATTGCATAACAAATTGTATCAGGAATTTCAATTAGTGAGCATTCACAAAGTGAAAGGTGCGTTAAGTAACGTAGATATTTTACTTCTAATGGCAGGTAAGTTAAGCTATTACCATCAATACATAAATATTGCAGTTGGTTTCGTGCGTTAAAAAGGCAAGATGGAATCTCACGAATATTATTGTTTGCTAAATTCAGTTGGCGTAGTGATTCTAATGATTTAGAAAATTCTTCAGGAAAAGTACATATCATGTTATTTTGCAATTCTAAAACAAAGAGATTTTGTAATGAACATATTTCATTTGGAATATTGGTAAGGCGGTTATGAGAAAGAAAAAGAGCCATTAATTTCGATTGACAACTTTGGAAATTATTTATTGAAACAAGATTATTTCTGGAAATATCAAGTATTTCAATGTTACAAAACAGAGAAATGTCTCTAGGAATTTCTTTTAGACAACAACCAGAAAGATTCAACTCTTTTATGCTGTAACGCAGGGGTTTAAGATTCGAAGGAATTTGCTTCAAAGGATTTCCCTCTAAATCTAAGAAATAGAGATTTTTCAGGGTGCCTAAGCTAGCTGGTATAGATGAGATTTGATTAAATGCTAAACTTAAAATGCGCAAGTTCACCAAATTAAATATTTCATCAGACAAGCAGTTTTGTAATTTATTATGTGAAAAATTCAATTCTGCTATTGAATAGCAACTAAACACATCAAATGGAATTGTTTGGAAAACATTGTCATTGACTTCTAAAATGGTCAATTTATTTAGCTTGAAAAACGAAGGCGGAAAGTAGCTTAGTTTATTATGCGATGCCCTCAAGACCATAAGTTTATCTAAATGATAAAGTTTATTTGGAAGTTTGAAAATGTTGTTTTGGGAAATGTTTAAGCATGTTAAGTTTTTCAACTCTACAAATGAGTTTGGTATATTTTCAATATGATTATTGCTAAGGTTTATATTTGTCAAATTAGTCAAATAATTCATTTTATTACATAGTTTGCTTATTTTGTTATGGCTTAAATCTAAAGAAACAATATTTTGTAATTCAAATATTTGTTCTGGAAAATATAATAAGTTATTATTGGATAAATCTAATATTTTAATATTTTGATAAAGGGACGACTGTAAACTAAGCATTGAAATAGGATATTTATTAAGTATAAGGACTTCGGGATCGCCATTTAAGGCAAAAGCTGGTGGCAAGTCACTCGAATTCCTACATGGCATAATATTTGCGTTTGATGGGATATCGTTTATACCAATCTCATCAAAAACTAAACATTCTCTATTGCATAAGGTCAATTTTATAAAGCAATTTTGCTTTTCATCTAAATAAATTTATCAACTTATACCATATTTCTCGCCAAGCGATAAATTATCGCAGGACAGCTCCATTTTAAAACTGCAACATTTCAACACAGTTTAAAGAGCAATTACAAAAAGAATTAGCAAATAAGCAGCAGAACACGTAATAAATACTTAAGAGGAACAATAGCATATTATATTATTGCATTAATTTACACAAGTTGTAGAGAAAAAACAAAAACTTTCAAAAGGACCAATCCTATATGAATGTAAAGACTATTTGTCACTACTGTATCGGCCCAGATCAATTCGCCGACATATTGCTTAAATGAAATTCAAATTTCATTTAAGCGGTACCAATAAAAACAAGCAAAACTGCCGTTAACCAATGGCGTGTAATCTTGCATTTGCAGAAGTATATAAGCACAGTGCATTTACCATGCTCCAACACACACGCTTGGTATTTGTCCGGGGCGCTACGCGTGATTGCTGTCGCTCTCTTTACCTGATTATCCACCTACCGTTTCTTTTGGACTTGCGTCTGTCACGCTGTGTCACCTAGTTACTTGGATTTCATTGACACCAATCTTGTTGTTGTTGAACAACTAGTCATGCGTAAGCGATTATCTATTAGTTGGCTAAAGCAAAAAAGTTAAAAAAACAACCAGGAACGGAAGCAGCCAACCTCTGATCAAGCAACCTCTGAGACTGCAACATCAAAAAACGATGTATCATTACTAAATGTTGTGGACAGCGGAGGGAGAAGAAGTATGGCCTCAAAACCCGGGAAACGAATAATAAAGAAGCCAACAAAGTTGAATCAGTAAAAGTCGATAATTGTTTAGATAAGTCGTGTTCTACATTTACTTTATTTTATGCTAACTTTCGAAGTGTTAGGAACAAAAACTTTTTGCTGTGTAATTTTATAATAAGTAATGATTTTGATTTTATAATATTATCTGAAACCTGGCTTAATAAGGATATTGAAAACAATGAATCTGATATTCCTCACTATTCTTTACTCAGAAAAGACAGATCGCTGGATAAAAGAGGTGGAGGAGTACTCATTTAAAGAAAATCTGTATTAAAGGCGAAAATTTTGCATACTAGTGAAGATAATGCTATCATTGATTTTTTATCTATACAAATTGATAATCTGATTTTAACCGCGGTTTACAGACCGCCGTATGCTACTTTATATGATGATCAAACATTTACCAATTCTTTTCAAGCTATTTTTGACTGTCATGGCTATAATGTAGTGGTAGGTGACTTTAATAAGTTACATGACTGTGAAATAATCAATTTTTTTCTAATCATGATCTCAAGCAGATTATAAATGAATCAACTAGAGGTTCGCAATGCTTAGATCATGTATATTTAGAAATTGAAATGGTGAAATCACACAGTTATGATGTTGTTAATTATTTCAAAGAATTGGATCACAAACAAATTATTTTACAATGGAACATCTTGAGTAGCAAAACACAGAAACTAAATTTTGAAAATGCACACGTGCACTGTTCCAGAATCAACTGGAATCTTTTTAGAGAATTAAGCTATACTGATTGATTATGAAAGTTTTTATTTCTTGAACACTGACGAATTTGTTTCTTCGGTTTCATCGTTATTATCTATTTTATTTCAGGCATCTACGTTTACGGATATTATACCGAAACGAATTAATAGGAAATTGTGTAAACTAAGAATTAAACGAGATAATATAATAAAGTGTAGTCTTATCAATAGTATTAAACAAATGAGGTTAGATCTCATTGATAACGAAATTAATTCATCACTGCTGATAATTCGGCAAAGATCAGAACGAATTATTTTGGCCAAAATGAAGAGTAATCCTAGACTAGGATACAAACTCCTCACAGATTACAGTAAATATAAGGAAAAGTTAAAGCTTATATTACCTGTGGATAAAACTGAGTATGAATTTCTCTGTGAATTGGATGAAGTATTTGGCAATTTGATATGTAATCCACAGAATGAAAGAAATTTTATGGAACTACCTGATCCTTTGGGAGACCAGGAATCAGGACTTGTAATTGACAGTGATGAATTGATGAAATTGATGTTAAAAATCAAATCAAAAAAACAAAAAGATCACTTTGGTATTTCGATTGATAACCTGCTTCAATTACCCTTAACTTTTAGGAATGTGCTCTGCAACTTTATAAATAGAATTTTGAAGAAAGGGAAATTACCAATCGATATACTAACGATAGTAGCTAAGCCGTTGCCAAAAGTAAGTAAGCCAACGTGCGCCAGTGATTATAGATTAATCTCTATTATCCCTTCGTTTTTGAAGATAATAGAACGATTGATACTAGATCAGAACGATTGATACTAGATCATTTAGAACGTATGTTGCCGGCTGATTTTGATATGTGCTAACACGGCTTTACGAAAGACAGGTCGACAACTACTAATATGCTCTCTATGTGGAAACATGTAATTACATTAGATGAGAAAAAGTTAGATGCATTAATTGTATTTATAGATATCTCAAAAGCTTTTGACACTATATCATTTGATGCTATTTTGAATGCGATTAGTTTGTTGAATATTGATCCGAATATTTTTAGATTACATAAAAACTATTTATAAAATTAAAGCATGAGTATTCAAGTAAACGATTTGATATCAAAATCGAAACGAGTAACAAGTGGAGTTCCACAGGGATCAAGTTTGGGGCCAATTTCATTTAAAATCGTATTTGCACATTTGGAAACTAAGATCCTTAACGGTCGAGTTTGCAAATTCGCTGATGATTTAAAAATAATCTTCCCAATTGATCCAAAAAATGTCGAATTCTCCAAAAATAATGTGACATTAGATTTGTATGATTTGAGTAGATATTTGATTACACTAGGGCTGAGAATAAACAATAATAAGAGGAGAGCTTTAAAAATAGGTAACAGAACAAACTTTCATTATGTTTATTTTCATGATGCTGTGATTAATGATGTGTTTGAGATTAAACTTATGCAAGAAATAAAGGATTTAGGCATAACTATTCAATGTACAGCTTCTGCTGAGAGACATATTGAAAGTATAGTAGGCAGTGCCAAGAAAAGATGGGCACTAATAAATCAAAATATCTTATCGAATGACATAAAACTTAAAATGTATATAATATGGATTAGACCGATACTAGAATATGCTGCCGCTACTTGGAATCCATTAAAAAAGGGTTTGTCCAATAAGATAGAAGCTGTACAGAGAAAAGTTGTGAAACAAATTAGTCCTATCTCCTGCACTATATACGCCTCTAGATTACAGTTTGTGTCATTGCAATCTTTGTGGTTTCGGAGGATGTGCTATTGCATAAAGGTTTTCCATTTGAACCAGTGGACTGGTGCCTATATGACTCCGATAAGAAAGAGTCATGTAGTTGGAACTAGATCTGGACAATTGGCAATATCTCCTCCTTTGGTGGGGAATGTTGCGAGCAAGTTATTCTCTTTTTCGAAAATCTACCAAATTTATAACCAATTGCCAAAGGTGCTTATAGAAACGCCTGCGTCTAAGATAGCTTTTAAATTATTAAGTACTGAACTAGAGAAAATCTACAATCGTGCCGATTTTTTTATTTTGATTATGATAATACTTTCTCATGGTTGAATAAAAGACAAGGATAATTGTTATCGGAAACAGATTTTCTTGAGATTTTTATTTCTAAGTTTTGTATTATTAAAATTGAAATGTTATGCATTATATCATCATGTTAGTTAACAATACATACAATCTATTTCTAGTCATAGTTCTCAATTTTTTTGCATAATGTTACAATCGAATTATACCTTACTTTTTCCTATTTTGATGATGTATCTATTATTCTTTACAGCCGAACTTTCTGATATTGATATACCGTACAGTACAACTAGTGAGATACACTTATCTACATGAGACTAATTGCACAATTTAATGTGATGTAATATCTTTTTTTATATATTGTACATTTTCCAATTTAATTATTTTGGATGGGATATGTGTGGTTTGAATCCAAATAAAGATATTCTATTCTATTCTCAAATATATACTTATGTGTGATTAACATGGAGGCTAAAGTTCGGTGCCAATTTTATTTAAAATCGTATTTGCACATTTAGAAACTAAGATGTAACACGCGGCTCCGCGTTACAACCAAACGATGTTCGATTTTGACAAATATGGGGCTCTTTAAGGTCAAATAATCTAACTCAGTTTTTACACAATATTTCTCTTAACTGTGATTTTAGAAACAATCTCTGTTAGTTTCAAGCAATTTTAATTGAGATTTCTTGAACTGCAATTTTATTTGTAATTAATAGGGTTGTTTATTAAATATACACACCCGCGCGCAATACGCATGGAACATGCGGTGGATTATAGGTTCACAGCGGATTTATTTCCTTTAGTTGGATTATTCGTAGTTGATGCAAGGGATTTACTGTTCGCATTTAACTATACCTATCCGAATTTCAGAGTACAATGGATTATTATAATTACATAAGTTAAAACCATAGCAAACAGTGAACTAATTATTTGTGAATTTTTTTCAATGAAGTTTTTATACGATTTTAATCCATTTATCATCAGTGACAACTTTTTCCAGTGACTATATTCATATTATCATGTATTTTCAATCGGTTACATCTATTCACTTCAATTCAGACATTTGTGAAAGAATAATTGCTTGTGTGTAAGACATTCAACTTTGTAAACAACGTTCATTTTGCTGCCGTCTAGAGCACGGACAATTTTGTTTAACTGTGACTTGTGCAGTAAGACATTTCAACTTTGTGAACAACGTTTATTTTGCTACCGCCTAGAGCACGGACAATTTTGTTTAGCTGTGACTTGTGTGTAAGACATTCAACTTTGTAAAGAGCTTTCATTTTGCTGCCGTCTAGAGCACAGACAAATTTTTTTAACTGTGACTTGTAATTAAGACATTCAACTTTGTGAACAATATTCAGTCTTTTTGCCGTCTAGAGTACGGACAATATAGTTTGATTGTGACTGGTGTTTAAGACATTCATTTGTGTTAAAATTTAATTTTATTGCCGTCTAGAGCACGGTCAATCTGGTTTACTTACGTTATGCACAATACATTTGTGATCATTCGTATTAGTCTTCTCACATCACCCATCGGGAAAAAAGCCGGGGATTGATCATGTGCACGGATCTCCACAGCCGCTACCAATCAAATTTAGGGAGTAATTAATCCCGCAAAAGTCCTCTACAAGTCAATCAGAGCCCCTTCAAGTGTCTGGGAGTAATTTTAGATACTGCAACACTACTTAACTTTCTCGGCATTTTCCGGAGAACGCATTACCGGCCTTGATAAGGGCCACCAACATTAACTGTCTCTCATTATCTACAGCCTTTAACAATTTTATAACTTCGCACGGCATTTACTAGCAGCCGAGGCGTTTATAAAATGGCGACCTCAGCAGGATACTGAGAATAGTACTGTTTTTTAGATTTGTTTAAATACATCACAAATCTTTTGGCATTATTATATAAAAGTGTGTTCCTTTTTTCTATTACCTTTCGGGAATTCTACTAAAATCGACGGTAGAAAACCTTACCATTCTGTTATTCATCCTCTTTGTGAATATTTCTTAGTCAAGGTCTTCTGGGATTTTCCTTGTTGTGTTTAGCCAGGAAAGAATTGTTTTGGAGATTTTTCTGTCATTCAAAACTTTTCATTCCTACGTACAAACTGTGCCAAACTGTGGAAGCAGATTTATTTCTGATTATGTGAAGGCAGATTAAATCAGTTAAATAACTCAAATCTGTTTACGTCAAATTGTGAGAGCAGATTTTGATTCTCATTTTTTAGAAGCAGATTTCTGATTTTGTGGGAGCAGATTTTGTCAGTTTTCTGTAAAACAGTGTGCGTCAAATGTAGAAGCAGATTTTTGTTCTGATTTTTGCAGATTTGATCCTGATTTTGTTATTGTCAATTTTCTGTGAAACTGTTTTCATTCAAACTGTGGAAGCAAATTTCGTCTGTGTACAACAGTGGAAGCAGTTTTAGATAAGTGTTTTATTATATTTTTTATTTATTGGGCACGTATATTTTAAATTTTTACATAGCTTCATTCATTTTATTTCACTTACTTTTAGAAAATAAATTTATGCTTTTCTGATCCCGTAAGGCTATTAGAATGTCAGGTCCAAATTTAGATGTTGATGTCCCTGTATGAGATGGAAATTGTGAATTATTCTTTATGTAAGTAGATTCTGATTTCTCTCCGTTTCCAAATTATGAAAGTCATCAAAAACTGCCAAAGGCTTTTTCAAAACTATCTTCAGTATTGCAGCGAAGGATTTATCCAAAGCTTGAGGCAATTAGGAAATAATCCAAACCTATTTTGGGCCTCAAAGCTGAAGTGGAATCCTTGCTGGGTCCCCCTAAAACAGAGCAGATAATAAATAATTATGTGCAGTTAGACATGCCAAATCTTGGCCCCATCGAGATTTTAAGGTAACTGCGGAAACGTTGGTATAAAACCAATATTTCTTATCATGAAGCTAATGTTGTTTTTATTAACAACCTTCCCCAGTTTTCAAAATTGTTTGCCAGACAACACTCCAAATCTCTCTCTCCATGGATGACTTACCTGAAAGATGCGAGTTAGGATTAAGGGTCTCAGAACCTAATCACCAGAATTTTTTACTTATATCAAATCTGACTGCGCCGTTGGGAATAATTCCCGAATGTGTGCCAATTTCCACAATTGCCGGGCAAGTCCTCAGAAAACAGTCGTAATGAAGCTTCAGTATCGAGAAACGTATGGCACCGAAAGTAGGAGACCGTACTTTCTGTGCATCAAATGCATCAACGACGCCACTGTAAAGCAATCTCTTAAAATGTGGCATTCTCATTGACCCTTTTCGTCCACGCCAAATATGTCACATATACAGCAAAACTGATAATGTCATTCGTAATGACCAGTCTACTTGTTGGTTTGACCCGGCCAAACAACCCAAAGAATTTCTGCATCTTCTCGATTTCAGAAGTGGCAAAGAATTCATCGTAGACACAAGTGCTGCAGATTCAGTTCTCAAGGGTGATTCCATGGCCGAGATGCCTCTTGGCGTTTTTCTTGCAACCGCTACAGGGGAGCCCAATCCTACATATGGTTGCTGGCATCGCACTTTCAACATAGGTTTACGATGTGAATTTTCTCAGAACTACATCGTCGCTAAAGTCGTACAGAAAAAATAGGCTTTGGTTTCATGTTGAAATATCGGCTCATTGTTGATTTTGCTAATCGAAAGGTCATTGACTCCTCCTCCGGACTTGAGCAAAGGTTTTACACTCCAAACGTTTGGAGTTACGGATCATTCAGCCAAACACAGTGCATCATTCATCAGAGATATTAGCAACATTTTGTGAAAACAAGTCGATGTTTGATCCCGGAAAGTAAGAACTTCGTGTCTCTAACACGATGCACGATATCGTCAGAACAGTACAACCTATAGCACTCAAAAATCGACCGCTACCTTCTGCTAAGCTGAAAGCTGTCCAAAAGGAGATTTCAAGCCTAATGGAAGAGTGAATCATCAGAGCATTAAAAAGTTCATGGGCGTCACAACTGAACTTAGTCTCCAAATCAAACGGACCGTACAGAGCCTGTTGAGATTAGCGCAAGATAAATATTGTGACTAAATCTGATTCGTACCCTATGCCAAATATAAACAACTTACTTGAAGAATTCAGTGATAGCAATTACTTCGCAGTGATTGACCTCAATCAAGCCTATCACCACATTCTGGTAGCATCATAAGATATTAAAATGACTTCGGTCATCATTCCATTTGGCCTTTTTGAATACATGTACATGCCTTTTAGTCTCAAGTGTGCTATTCTTACATCTCAATGATTCATCGACAACATTCTTCACGACGATGCCGCTCACTGTCTGTCATATCTCGATGACATAGTGGTTTTCAGTCCAGATTTAGAATCTTATGCCAAGCATTTACGAAATGTCCTCTCACACTTATCCAACGACGGACTCAATATCAATTGTAACAAGACACAGATTACAATCACATGCCTGGATTTCCTAGGGAATTTATTACGCCACAAGGTGTTCAACTTTTGACGTCGAAGGCAAAATCTATCAAGTATAATAAGTCAAAGAATATTTTAAGTGAATTACAGAAAAACTTGGGAGTTCTTAACTACATTCGCAAGTACCTTCCCAGCCTATCAAAACAAATTTATCCGTTGTGTTGGCACATGCGGAATCGTAAAGGCTTTAGCAAGAACTCTATTATTTCTTTGGCGCCTAAAGACGAGGAATTACTCCGTCACGCTAACGCATCCAGATTCCCACTGAACAATTCTACACAAGACAGATTCTCCTGAAAGTGATATTGGAGCCATATTCGAACAAGAGATCGACGGAGTTCGGAAGCCTATTATAATTTACTTGCATACTCTGCAACTGGTAGAAACAAGATACGAAACCTCAATTAAGAACTCCTCGCCATCCACGACACACTGCACTACTTAATCGGCATCATTGGCAGCAGCAGATTTAATTTTACGGATCATGCACCATTAGATAGAGTAATTTGAAGCGCGACTTCAACTGTCGTAAAGTAACCTTTCAGAGACGAAAGGCAGATGTCACGTCTGAGCAAATGGCAATGCGACATCTTTCATGTCAAGGATGAACAGAACACACTGCAGACGCACTTTCCAGGCCAGACGTCTCGCTCCAACCACCTCCGCCTTCACCAATTACAGTCAACTGCGTGACTGTAAAGGAATCTGCACTAACGTCATCTCTCCTGCAAAAAAACAGCGCGGTGACACTCAAATTCAAAGATCAGTAGCTCGTCACATCACCAATTTCGTATGCCGATCAGGCTTCCCAGAAATGCTTTGGAATCTATTCACTCAATTTCTCATCCAGGAAGCAATGTGATTGTCGGAATTCTTATACATCGTTTCTAGGGTCACATACTTATGCAAAACGCTAAACAATTTATCTCCGAGTATGCTTTTTGCCAGAAAAACAAGATCACACGGCACACCCTTTCTAAGTTGGAACATTTCCCAACTACTTCACGCTTAGCCATCATCCACATCGGCATAGTTCATTTGACAACAGTTCAAGGTTTTAGCTACCTTTTATCTATGATTGATAGATTTGCATAATGGCATACGGCTTTACCTTTTGGCACCATTTCTGCAGACGAAGCCACTAACGGTTTTATTTCTGCACGGATAGCACATTATGGTGTTCAAAACGAGTTCATTACTGATAGGGACACTTTCTTCTCATCTGATCGTTTCAAAACTACCTGTTGGTTAATGTGATCCGCCTTACGCCAGACGACTGTCTACCATTTCAAATCTAATGGTATGGTAGAAAGAAAGCATAGGGAGCTCAAAGCAGCTTTAGCATCCTCGTCCATTAATGGCAACTGGGTTGATGCATTATCTTTAGTCCTACATGCTATGCGTTCCCGTATACGTGAACCTATTAAAACGTGTGTGTCACAACTCTTATATGGCATAGACCTACGCCTGCCTAGTCACGCCTACTATCCGCAAATATGACGCATAAGTCGAAGCTTCTCGCCTTCGCCTACATTTCAGTAACATGTCTGACAAGCAGCTACGATAGACTCCTCGTCCAGCCTTTGTTCACCCGCAGCTCCACAGTTGCAAGAGATTACTTGTTCGTAACGACGCACAACTACAACCAAAGTATCGCGGTCCTTATACAATTTTACTCAGACAGAAGAAATACTTCATCATCATGCAATGTGCGATACCTACATCGGTAATCATGGACAGGTTGAAATCGTTTATGAAACCTCTTGATCCTGGCGGCATACAACGTTCTACATGCGTCTCAGTCTGTACCTGCCTATAATCTCAATCGAACAATAGATTTCCTTGCATGGTGTATAACTGGTAATTTTTTAACATAAGTTTTTCGTTATTCTACGAATCAAATGTTAACTTTTTGCGCACAACTTGCCCTCTGTTTCAAGCGACGTGGTATCTATGGATCTACATGATTCATTACCTTTCTCACACTTTATTTCACGTGGTATAACCAGCTGTTATTAGTTAACAATTAAGTAGCATTCTGATTAAATACAATGGGATTGGTATTTACTTGAAGCTCGCAAATTTGAATTAAATAATTTTTACCACCTTTCGCGCAATCAATAATTGTTTAATGCTATTGCTTATATATGTGTGTGTGGTGAAAGCTGCAAACCGTTAATGTTCGTGACTGCATAGAAATTATGCTGCTGACATTTCCAGTCAAGTACAATTTATTCGAGACTACTAGAGGTGAGAGCCGTATATATAATTTTGTTTTCAATATATAAAATATTTAGGCATAACTATTCAATGTACAGCTTCTGCTGAGAGACATATTGAAAGGATAGTAGGCAGTGCCAAGAAAAGATGGGCACTAATAAATCGAAATATCTTATCGAATGACATAAAACTTAAAATGTATATAATATGGATTAGACCGATACTAAAATATGCTGTCGCTACTTGGAATCCATTAAAAAAGGGTTTCTCCAATAAGATAGAATCTGTACAAAGAAATGTTGTGAAACAAATTATTCCTATACCCTGCACTATATACGCCTCTAGATTGCAGTTTGTATCATTGTAATCTTTGTGGTTTCGGAGGATGTGCTATTGCATAAAAGTTTTCCATTTGAACCAGTGGACTGGTGCCTATATGAATCCGATAAGAAAGAGTCATGAAGTTGGAACTAGATCTGGACATTTGGCAATATCTCCTTCTTTGGTGGAGAATGTTGCGAGTAGGTTAATCTCTGTTTCGAAAATCTACAAAATTTATAACCAATTGCCGAAGGGGCTTAGAGAAACGCCTCCATTTAAGATGTATTTTTAAATTTTATCTATTGAACTAGGAAAATTCTACAATCCTTCTGATATTTTTAATTTTGATTATGATAATACTTTCTCATGGTTGAATAAAAGACAAGGATAATTGTTATCGGAAACAGAATTTCTTGAGATTTTTATTTCCAAGTTTTGTATTATTAAAATTGAAATGTTATGCATTATATCATCATGTTAGTCAACAATACATACAATCAATTGCTAGTCATGGTTCTCATTTTTTTGCATAATGTTACACTCGAATTATACCTTAATTTGTCCTATTTTTGATGATGAATCTATTATTCCTTACAGCCGTACCTTCTGATATTGATATATTGTACAGTACAACTAGTGAGATTTACTTATCTACATGAGACTAATTGCACATTTTTATGTGATGTGATAACTTTTTTATATTGTACATTTTCCAATTTTATTATTTGATGTAAAATGTGTGGTTTGAATCCAAATAAAGATATTCTATTCTATTCTATTCTATTCTATCTATTCTATTCTATTCTATTATATTCTATTCTATATTTAATGTGGTTAGAACCACTCTAGTCAGTGTGCCGTCGTACTCTGATGATGATCATGGAAGGTTTAAATGCGTCAGTGCGTGCCACTAGCGGTAGTTATGTTGTTCGATGACTGGTTAAATACAATGGGATTGGTGTTTACTTCAAGCTCGCAAACTTGATTTAAATAAGTGTAGCGTTTTTGAACAGTTCTTTGGCAACGCTCGAGCACAACTTTAGTTCTTACTGTTTGTTTTTCATATAAATTTTTTTAAACCGTAATGTTTAAACTTATTGCTCACACCTGTGCTCACATACCTATTTTGGTATGACCAGGTTCTTAGAGCTAACGCATCGTGTAGCAACACTAAGTAATCATTGGCTACATATAATGGTACTGGATATTATCGTGCATCTCGAAACTTCATCAGTTAAACAATACACCTACACTACAAATTTTGTGACCACAACATCCAGCACACACTAGCTCTTTGGGTCGCATTCTAACTCATAGACGGCAATCCAGCCTGCCCATTTTTCAACTTAAACCTGACAAATTCAGTGGCAATACATTTTTCCACAAACAGCATCATGTTTAAGGTGTTTGCACATACATTTCTTAATCTTCATTCTTGAGAAATCTTCCAGAACGAGTTTCTACATGTCATGCTGGTACTTTGTGAGGTTTCATTTTCAAATTTCGTCCATCTCATATTTTCGTTGTCTTCGATATACGCTTCACTTCCTATTCTGGTCTGCTTTGCTCTTCGTCATTTTCCCACATCTTTGAGTCAGATCTCTCCTCTGTTTTTTTGTACTTAAATGGGTACTGTTTCTCAGTTTCCTCCTCCATCCTGGTAAACTGTTAAAAGCAGCAGTCCAAGTCTTTATACTCTTCTGTGCCATTCAAATTATGATTGCATTATTTTCAGTCATACTGTTGACTTTGAATGGCTTCTGATAAACGGAGTCAGACAAATGTGTCTGTTCTCTACGGTTCCGTATATATGTGACGCTAGCTTTAAATTTGAGATTCATAGCATTTTGACCTTAAAAGTCTAGTCTTTACTGGAGATAAACGACTCATTTTCTCCCTCAATTCTCCTACAAACCAATCTGCTGAGCTATAGACACAATTATAAAAATTTGAAGCCTCTATTGGAAGATCTCCAGGTAATTTAAATGGCACTCCATAAACAAGCTCTTCTATGGATTTTCCTAACTATGCTTTGCACATATTTCTAATTGCAGGCAAAACTCTAGGAAAATTATGTATCCAACTAGATCCTCCAGTTCATCGTAATGCAGCATTCAGTTCTCTGTGCAGCCTCTCAACCATTCTATTAGCTCTGGGATTGTATGCACTTGTTTGTCTCACTTTAATTCCCATAGCATTCAATAACCTAAGAAATGATTCAGCTAACATAATTACCACCATCATTGTTTACCCTTACCGGAACACCATATCGTGATACACTATTATGCTAGAATATATGTAAGACTTCCTGAGCTGTCATATCTCTTAGCAATGCTAATTTAAACTGACGACTGAATCAGTCGACTTTTGTGAATAGATACTTATGACCAAAAACTTCGAACATTTCTAATGTATCGATGTGTATATTCATGGAACGACTCTCTGATAGGAGAATATTTTTCAATTCCGTCTTTGTGTATTATCAAACTTTACATAATTGACACCGGGTGCATTTCCTCATCCAAGCCGACTTATTTTTCCATGCATATCTATCAGTGACCAACCCGATAATTACCTTAATGGAAGTGTGACTAAGTTCATGAAGATGTTGAATTACTTTATTCTTTAATTCCAACGATATATAGGTTATAATTTGTCTCCTGGATATTTCACACAGTGACCACATATTTCCAACATTCGTATGTATTTATGCTGACTTCTTCGACGAAAAAACGCAAAATTTTAGCAATCTTCGCTTTCCCAATTGCCTTTTAAAGTCATTCCAAAATCCATTAGAGCAAACGAGTGGTTTTGACTACATAAAATCTTTGTCTGATACGTGTGGTCTGCTGAGATCGTTTGCAACCATATTTTCTTTTTTCAAAATATGAGCAATGATGAAATCAAATTCTGCTAGATGGGATATTTTTTAAAAATTCACTTGCTTAGAATAATTAAGCCGATTTGTTTTCTAAAGTACAACTATCAACGGCTTATGATCATATAATAACGTAAAATAATGGCCGTTCAAGTAGTGTTTGAAATTTAACATTGCAGCATATAAGAAAGTAATGTCTTCCCAAGTGTGTGCTATCGCTTTCGTGATCTTGGAGTTTCCTGCTATAAAATCCTATCGGTTTCACAATACCATCTACTCTCTAATTTAGCACTGTCCCTATGAATACATCGGAAGCATTTGTGACCAGCTCAAATAGCTTCGTCCAGTCCGCAGTTGCTAATGTGTTTATTTCGCTCGATATTTCTTTTATCTACTGGAAATTATCCAGGTCACCTTGGCTAAAATTGATAGGACATTACTTCTTGATGGTGCTCTATTACGAACCAAATTTTGAGTTAACGATCCATAATCTCCAGCTAAACCTGAAATAAAACGGCGGCAATAACTTACCTTTTCAAAATATCAAGGAAGTTATCATATAATTCGTATTCCTGCACATTCATGATTGTCTGGACATAATACTCAAAGAGGTTAATTCCCTCCTTGGAAATGAAATGCCCAAGATATTTAACAGTTGAGCAACCAATCTTACTTTTCTCTGGCTTGACAACCAGTCCGTGGTGTTCCAGCTTCGATAAAAGTCTCAAAGTGATCCCGGTTTTCTTTCCAAAATCGACAACGTATGATGATGTCATCTATCTACAAAAAACAAATAGACAATTCTGAATAATTTCCTTCGCCAGACGCTGGAATGTTGGGCTTACATTATTTAATTCAATTATAATTCATAAGAATTCATGTAGCTCACTTACAGGAAATTGCACTATGGTGAGTGGTATAGAATCTCTCTTCATAGGTCCGGGATAGTCCGCTTTCCTCAGATCTAACGTAGGTTAAACCTCATAATCAATTATATCCTTGAGCAAAGTACTCTAGTTTGGTTAAGAATACGAATCGCCTTTCGTTACCGAGTTCAACAGTCAATAATTTTCCAAAACCTCTATTGCCCCGGTTTAGGTTTGAGAAATACAAATTCCAGCCCCCTTAATTGCAGAAATTTTTCAATTGCGAAATTTTGTTCATATTTTGCTAAAGGTTGAGTCTTAAGCAAAAAGGGCAATGGTCCCACCAACTCGATTTTGTGTTTTATTCCTGTCTTTTTTCCATTCCTGAAGAAACAGTGCCGGGTGTTTTGCGATAACTTCTACTATATCAGCGAGGACCGTGTTTATGGGTAGGCGGACTGACCTAAACACTGAGGTCTCTGTCTTAATATATATCAAAATACCTGCGCTTATTTCAATAGTCCGGGTATTTAGATTTAGCTCTGGGTTTAAATGTGTCGTAAGACACTAAGTTCATTCTCTAAGGTCAAGAGCTTTTTTAAGATAAGTTGCAATTGCTGTCCATGGTACGCGTCTTTAGTTATGGCACACGACTTTGGTTTCTGCAGTTGGCACAATATAACCAAACCTTTGATATCTAGTTCTATTCTAGTTCTAATGTATCATAAACATCCACAGTGGCTCTTAATCTTGCAGGCAATTATGATATAAATATAATGTTAAACACTTCTTCGAAGATATCAAGTTCAAAATTTTGGCAAGTAAACTGTCGTAAAATTCAGACGGAATTTGATATCTGATCTTTTCCTGACATAGTAAGTTAGTCATCTGCTTATTTCTTTCGGATGGACATCGTCTTTAAAGCTCTTCCACCGTAAGCTCAAATGAATTATATTGTAACACGCGGCTTCGCGTTACAACCCAACGATGTTCAATTTTGACAAATGTAGTGCTTTTTAAGGTTAAATAATCTAACTCTGTTTTTAAAAATATTTCTAATAACTGTGATTTTAGAAACAATCTCTGTTAGTTTAAAGCAGTTTTAATTGAGATTTCTTGAACTGCAATTTTAATTGTTATTAATAGGGGTTTGTTTATTAAAGATACACACCCGCGCGCGATACGCAGGGAATATGCGGTGGATTATAGTGCCATAGTTGAATTACTCCTCTTCTTTGGATTATTCGCAGTTTATACAAGCGATTTACTTTTCGTATACAATTCTACGTATCGAAATTTCAGAGTAAAATGGATTATTATTATTAAATAAGTTAAACCCATAGAAAACAGTAGATTAATTATTTGTGAAGTTTTTTCATTCAAGTTTTTACACGATTTTAGTCTATCCATCATCAGTGACAACTTTTACCAGTGACTTTATTTATATCATCATATATTTTCAATCTGTTACATTTATTCGTCACAATTCAGATGTTTGTGAATGGAATATTACTTGTGTTGACAGTATATCCTTTTGCTGCCGTCTAGAGCACGGACAGTTTTGTCTAACTGTGAAATGATAATTACTTGTGTATAAGACATTCTACTTTGTTAGCAATATTTCGTTCTGTTGCCGTCTAGAACACGGTCAATTTAGACTAGCTATGAATTTTCCATGCAACATTGTGTACAATACATATGTGATCATTCGAATTCTCACATCACCCATCGGGAAAAGGCCGGGGATTGATCATAAGCATGGATCTGAACAGCAGCTACCAGTTATATGTAGGATGGGCGAAACATCACGAACTAGCAACCCCACTAAATACCCCTACATAATTGGTGCCCCGTTTTGTCGAACTCACAGCCAGCAAAGAATTAATAAACATCTAGATTTTGAGAACTTCAAGCACTTTGGATGAATGCCAAGAAGGAAAGCAAATACTAAGACACATATCACAGGAAAACACCCTCTCGAGATCACAATGCTGGAAGACAGCCGCACGATGACGGGTGAGGACGATGTTACACTGCCATCTATTCTCGACAACACTCATACGCATAAGATGAGGTCCAGTTCAGGAAATGCAGGTAGCCCGGTGGTGAGCCCAGCAACAGGCCGCACCAACACATGGACACAGTATAAAATATGCCAATTCGATCCAGACTACCTTGACGAGTGGTGGACGATGTAACTTTATTGGCTTAGGTGTCCAATATATCAGGCGAGGGCTCAATAATTTTGAGGGCTTGGGAGACGATCCCAATGTCTTTCAGACGCGGACTGAAAGATATTCTGCATCAATACACTGAGGGCACATGTGCGCAGCCATGGCAGAGCCTGCAACGCAGCGTCAAGCAGCGTTTGACACCAGATCGAGAAGACAGGCTTACAGAATTAATGAGCCAGATGTCCCTAGGTAGCCGCACGCCCTCCGAGCTATTTAGGGAGATGGAGCAGAAAGCCTTGGAATTCAACCTGCCCAAGAAAATATTAATGCGACTTTTCATGCAGAAGCTCCCGCCGGCACTCCAAGAGATGGCTACGTTCCTGCGCGAATCCGTCAAGGTACAAGACGACAATCTGCCGGCACGTCTAGACAAGTGGTGGAAGAAACACCACTACAGCTCACCTGCCCCAGAGAAAGGCCACATCACTTCAAGACTGTCTGAATCACAATCCATCGCATCATCAGTCGGAACAAATATCACGAATGAACGCCTCATCAGCCTGCTCGAGAACCTCATGGTCAGGCCAAATTTGGCCTCAGTCGATGCCACCCATAATAGAGGCAACCAGAGCAGGCGTGACCAGCGTCGACCACCGTCCCGGAGTAGCGCCAGGAGGCAAACGTCGAGAGGCCGGGCCACAGTTCTCCAGTTAGCGGCGTAGTGGTGTCCGAATCACCGCAACTATGGCCACTCCACAAGTTATTCCCTCAGAAACGGCTGCACATTCCCACGTACAAGTGGGCGCGGTCACCCTCAACAACTCAGGAGGATCCGCCCATGGAAGTTTCGGAAAACTACTGGGTCAGCCTCCTCTGCGGCAGTAGAGCCTGAGCACCCCAAGATCGTTGGCCGCTCCACGTCTGATGGCTGGAAGCACGTTGCTTTCGCGGTACAGCGCAATCAAACTATTGTATTTACAGCGACGGCTCCAGTCAAGTAATGCTTTAAACGCCCAAATGCCAGCAATCAGTCCCATTGTCAGTTGCCAATATCGACATCCTCTTTCATCCGTGATGCAACCTCTGGCGAATTATTTCTCATAGACACTGGGTCAGATGTGAGCTTACTACGCCACAATTATTTTGAACCTACCCACCCAGTCGACACCAGCAATCTTACCTGCGCCAATGGCTCCAGTATAGCGACGTTTGGGTTACGAGTACAAACAATCTCGTTCTCTAACTCAAAAAGATGTTTCGAGTATCCTTTCATCATTGCCAATACGACAAGAAACATCATTGGATGTGACTTTCTCAAACACTTCGACCTTACCATTCGTCCAAGAACACGAGAGATACGCATTGCAGAAAATCAGTTGCTTTCATCAACGCTAAAACATACGACTCGCGCCGAAGCAGTCTCATCCATACAGCTAATTCCTCCAGTTCCTCATATACCGCAACTGGACGATGTTCTGAAACGCCATGAAGAAATTTTCAAACCTATCTCCTCCATGCCCGATCTCAAGAGGAAACGTGCCATCACAGCCCAACGTATCATCTTATCGAAACCACTTTCTCATCCTCCACGAGCACGTCCATTTGCATCACAAAAACATAAGGCCGCCAAGCAAGATTTCCCCATGCTACCTCAACATGCATCTGTACACAATCCCGCTCACCTTTTTCGTCGCCTGTAGTAGTAGTACCAAAGAGTGAACCAGCAACATTCAGGGTGTGCGGGGATTAGCGTATTCTCAATTCTTGCACACTGTCTGATTCGTATATTCTGCTAAATCCAGGTGACGTACTCAGATCTGCTATCGGTCATGCTGTGTACTCGAAACTCGACCCAGTTAAAGCCTACTATCAAGTACCCATAGATAAAGACTCTGTTTCCTAAATTGCACTCAGATTCACTAGAGGTGGCACTCACGAATATCATTCTATGCCTTTCGGTCTTAAGAAAGCATCTCAAACCATTCAACGCGTTATGGTCGAAATACTAGATGGTCTACCATTTGTAATTCCCTACTTAGTCGACATTTTGTTATTGTCCAACTCAATGCCCGAACATAGGCAGCATATTGATATTCTACTCACACGTCTAGCAGACTATGGCCTCCGACTTCATGGCGACAAATTCGTCTTTGCACAGCAATAAATTGAATTCTTCGGTCATCAAATTTCCGAAAAAAGCGTGACACCTATGCCTGTTAAAGTTCGTGCTATTCAAGATCTACAGCTTCCAACCACCGTTCGAGCATAACGACGATTCTTGGGCAAGATGAACTACTATTCGCAATGTGTACCCTGCCTTGCCAAGATTCTGGCACCTTTTCACAAATATCTCGTGCCAGAAAGCCGTTTTGTCAAGAAATCACAACTGATTCAGCTCAACGTGGACGACATACAGGCTTACGAGGATGCCTAAAGGGCCTTATGCAAAGCGACCATCCTACATTCTCCTGGTTGGTCTCAACCTTTTGAGTTGAGCACTGATGCATTCAACTTTACCATAGGTGCAGTACTTCAACAATCTATCAATGGCATACACCAACCTATCGCCATCTATTCGCAAAAACTACAACCTCGCGAGACGCACTAAGATACATTAGAAAAAGAGTTACTTGCAATCTTCCGGTCGATCCTACACTTCCACAACTATCTGGATGGCCGAAAGTTCAAGATCTACACAGACTATCTTCCTCTACTCTCGATGCTCAGAGGAAAGAAAGAGTATCTATATTCACGACGTGTCAACTCACAACTTACACGAATACACGAATATGAATATGAAGTCACTCATGTCAAAGGAACAGAAAACGTGGTCGCAAACTCTTTAAGCCGTCCTGCAGAACGCTGTGCTTCTATCCTGTGTCCTTCACCTATAAGCACTCAGGAATTGCAAGCAGCTCAGGAAGATGATCTATCCCTTCGGACATTTGATGTCAATCGCCTGAAAGCATTTGATTATGATGGAAATCTGCTGCAGTGTGAAATAACTGGCGTGGGCCCTCGGCCGTTTGAAACTGAAAAACTCCGTCAGAAGATCTTCGAGGTTTACCATTCAATGAGCCGCCCATCTGGCGAAACCTCAGTGGAAATTCTATCCAGAACGTATTTTGGCCTGGCATGCGGCGAGATGTCAACATGTGGTCAAAACAATGTTTAGAATGTCAGAAATGCAAAGGGACAAGACACACCAAAACGGCGCCACAAGTCATTCAAGTGCTCAAAGTCCGGTTCACGCACATACAGGTTGACCTGGTAACTTTACATGCCGTGAACAATATGCGATATCTACTGTCAATACGGGATCGCACAACTCGATGGTATAAGGCGATACCACTGCCAATCATGAAGCAAGACACTGTCAGTTATTCTTTAGAGCTCAATTGGCTTGCTCGGTTTGGTGCTCCAGCTGAAGTGACAACCGATCGTGGCGCACACTCGTGGTGTCAAACACTCTGTGACCGTGGCTTGCAATCCGAGAGCAAATGGTTTCATCAAAAGGCCATACCGGGAATTAAAAGCGGCGCTCAAGATCAGCCCAGACGAAAGTTGGCTTGCGGCTTTACCGAAAGTACTCCTATCAATGCGTACAAGACCTCGTGAGCCGATCAAATGTAGTTCCGCTGAAATAGTATTTGGCGAATGTCTCATCAACAACCGAGCCAACTGACGCCGTCACGCCGCAGCAAGATATAGAGGAACCACAATAATTCATTGGACATGAAAAGTTTCCTAAATCTTGATAAGTTTCTCTTCGTTCTTTCTGGCAATGACCACCAGGACGAGAGAACCATTTCTGTTGGGTCGGTAATCCTTCTTACTTTAAAAAACTTTACATTTTCATCACCCAATTAGAGTGTTTGTATGTTTTTTCACTGTGAGACTTATATTTCTATCCATATGATTGCGACTGGTACGAACTTCAACTATTGTAGATCTTTCCGCATATTTAATCTTCGCGCGATCACCATCTTATATAAAAGTCCTTTAGTGACTACTATAAGAGAGCCATTGTGAAACCAGATTTTGGTATCCAATTTAGCTGGAATATTCACCAAATTTAAAAAAACTAAATTCCCTAAATATTTCTCTTAGACTAATTGTTTTAACTCCTTCGGTCAACTGTTCTGCATTCAAACAGTTAATGCTGTTATCCATTATTTTAAAATAAGATGTAGTACAAAATATTTATTGCAACATATTGCAAATGCTTAAACGAACATTGGTGGTGATAACAATTACTGTACTCAATGTTGCAAATTTTGTATAGACACCTGATCCATCAAGTACAAATATTTGTCAGTATAAAATAAATATTGTACAGTGTAGAAAACGCAATTCATCCAGTAGACCGGTTTCGTCCTAATTGGGAACTCATAATGTACTGGCCAGAATTCGCTACCAATGCGTCTGCATCAAAATTTTGTGCTCAATACCAATGAGCACCGTGCAGCAACGTGGCTATGTGCTTAGAGAAGTAGAATACAAAACTTCATATTATAAGAGCATGCACACATTCTTTATGTCACATTACAACTGATGAACAAACAAGGCCGCAAGCAGCAGAATTTGGTATTCTGCAGTCCAACGAGGATCAGTTATATCTGAAACAGAGAAAAGAATCATTCGAAATTAATAGAATTATCAACCGGCCTTAGTGAGCTAATGGCGCAAATGACTAACTATTACAAACTCCGGGTTAGGAGTCATTAATGTAATGGAAAACGATCATGTATATTATGAATGAGAGAGAAGCAGGTTGCGATTCCAGTTAGTGATGTCCCTGAGGAATTTAGTAAAGAGAGGAAAATTAACCGCTTAGTCAAGCTACTCGTCTGCTAGTTATACTATTTCCGCGGGTAACGTGTAGGAAACACGTGTGGCTTCGGAAGAAATGAAAATTTTAGAAAAGATATTTGTGTAAAATTGGATTGGATTTAACATTTACAATTTCTCGTAACATACGTGTGGCGATGATGAGAAAAATTTGACGACGGAAAGTTCGTAGAGACCTTGAGTGCAAATGAGGTTATTCTTATATGGCGACTAAACCATAATGTTAGATGATTTGAAAGTAGGAGAAGTTTTTGATAGTCTTGACCAAAAGGGAATACCTGTTTAAGAAAGTGGGAAGAAATCTGCTTTGGCGAAAATGAGGATGTCAATGTGAGGTGGCAGTAAAACTAACTGGCATAGATTATGAAAAGCACAGCATGAGCTTTGAATAGAGTAAGTCTTGTGATCGGATTCTGTTTCTCGAAGCATTTAAAATGAATCTATTTGTGACCTAGATAATTGGATAACTAGGTGTTTGACATAAAACGTTATATCTATATCTAAAGGGGGGTTGGAGAAGTCAAAGTGTTGGGGCCAATCTTCATTAGCTGCGTTTTATCCGGGTTAAGTTTGTGGTCAATTTCACAAAGTTGAGCTTGCAATAAGGATGTCAGCTAAGCGGCTAATGATACAAGGGTTCCAGAGCTAACAAAACAGCTAAAATCTATTACCATATCTTCAGCATATTTAAAAGATTTTAATTGAGTTTTCTCAACTATATTTGGTAAAATTGCAATATTAAAAAGCAACTTTCCGAGTACAGATTTATGCGGAACCACAAAATGGATAGGGGCAGATCACAAGTGAAAATTGGCGATTCTTAAAGATGTCAATTGATTTCGGAGATAGTAAAGAATATGTCTAAAAACGCGACAGCAAATTCATTTACTTAATAGGGCGGGTTAAATCGCCGAAAAGAAGACGGAGTAGAATGCCTTTGATAGATCAATGAAAAGAGAATGCAGCTGTGTCCTTGAAAGATGGAGGAATAGCAATGATTTAAGATGCCGCTTAGATTAGTAGACATGGAGCGCCCAGTCACAAATCTTTTTTGATCATCTAAAAGATTAAAACCCTTTTTTGATTTAATGAAAGGAGAAATTTCTTTATAGAGGATTTTGTTTAAAAGTTTAGTGAATTCTGTGATAATGGAGATTGGGCAAATATTCTTAAAAGAGGAGATCGGCTAAGTGTCGTTTACGGAATAAGCAATATCGTAAAATTTAGCCATTCCGCTATTAAAGTATTGCTCATAAAGCACGTATTAATCATATCGGAAAGCAAAGTGAATAACTCAGGACGCAAGAAATCAATCATGCCAACGGAGATTCCTTACTGGTCAAATTGATACTTGGATTAAATTTCCTTAATGACTGAAGGATTATGACCGGAGAAACACGAAACTTATCGACTCCCAAAGTTACCGTCATTGATCGTTAATGTCAAAATATATTTTGCGGAATAATATTATGCGAGGAGACTCGGATATTCATCTGCAAAGTTATTGTCGGTACATCCAGTTAAGTTGATGCAAGATTCCTTAGATTTATGAGATAGCATGTTATTCATAAGTGCAAATT